>CAUYSK010017825.1:0-20299 GCA_963575035.1 Avahi laniger
CCTGGCTCTCTGGGAGGCCGAGGCGGGCAGATTGTTTGAGCTCAGGAGTTCAAGGCCGGCCTGAGCAGGAGCGGGACCCCGTCTCTACTAGAATTGGAAGGAAGTTAGTTGGACAACCGGGAATATATAGAAAAAATTGGCTGGGCATGGTGGCGCATGCTTGTGGTCCCAGCTGCTCGGGAGGCTGAGGCAGGAGGATTGCTTGAGCCCAGGAGTTTGAGGTTGCTGTGAGCTAGGATGACGCCACGGCACTCTAGTCCGGGCAACACAGTGAGACTCTGTCTCAAAAAAAAAAAAAAGCCGTATGGGGAGGCTACAAGACCTATTCAGTTAGCATCCAAGGCTCAGGCTGCTTCCTTCTCAAGACGGACCCTCTCCAGCAGTGGAAGTTCTTCCGTCTGGTAGTAGAGCCAGTTTGCTGAAGCCTGGGCCTATCATAGTGAAGACTTTTACCCTTCTATTGCCCAGTTCCATCAAAAGGCACATCAAACTTTCAGCAGCTCCAAGCAGCAAGCTGTTGGACACGCCAGGCATGTGAGGAGCTCCTAACAGTGTGCTGGTGGTATGAGCAGACCCAGGCAGCACTCACAGCTTCTCGTGGAGGTCAGGATGCTGACTTCCACAACACCGTGGACCTGGATTGCCTCTCCTCCGTGCTGCAGTCTGGTCCTCTGGCTCTCAGAATAGATGTTCGAATTATTTGGGAGAATGCCTCACAACTTCCCAAAGTGCCCCGAGAAATATCTGCGTTGGAGACAGAATTAAAGGGATCTCACCAAATTAGAATCACAGCATGCTTTGACTCTGTGTTCTGCTTGGCATACACTAACTCACATCATCCTGCAGGCTCAGTTTAAAATCCAGTATATGAATTTCAGTGGTTAGAAGCAGAACTGTGCTTACTTTTGGGAAAGGGACTAGAGATCATGACTGGGAGAGGGCACAGGGGGCTGCCATGGTGCTGGTCGTGTTCTATCTGTTGAGCTGGGTAGCGGTCACCTGCATGTGTTCACGTTATGATAATTCACCATGTTCTGCACTTAGGATTTGTGCACTTTTCTCAGTGTGTGCTACTTCGATAAAAAGTTCACCTCCCGCTGCTTTCCGACTCCACAATTTTCCTTATACTCTCATTTTATAGATGGGAAAACTGATGTTCAGAGTGACCCGCTCCACAGAGGCAGCACGAGGAGCCGGGCTGCTTCCTGCGAGGAAAATCAGCGGATAATGACTGGCATATCGACAGCCCGGTCAGAAGCTCCTTTAGGGAAAGCACCGTGCCTTTGTTTCCTGTGGTGCCCGAGACAGTGTGTGTGTATAGTGAGGGCTCCACAGATAACTTAGTGGTCAAGATTCTCTTCAGGACCGCTGAAGGAACTGAAGCCTGAGAAGCCAAATTCTTTGGCCTGCTTAGCTTATTTAAGTAGAACCTAAGGTAGGATCTGAGCAGCATTCAAACTGTGGTCTATGTCTGAGATTATTAATACCAAGAGTGTGGTCCCTGACCAGATTAAACCAGAGACATAAACAGGACAGGCTCTCCTGGCAGTGGCCACAAGCAGGAGAGGGTGTGGGAGCCCCTTTTGGGTTATTAGGAGATTAGCCTTTCAATTCTTACCTTGGCCACCACCAAGGACCTTCTTTCAACACATATTCTCAAGGACAGCTATCCCTCAGTTGGGGTTCTTAGGGCCTGGGAAGGAGGGATGTCCAGCTTTGCTGACCTCTGGGTGGCAGCTACCAAGTCCAGAAAGAACGTGGTGAAGAGGCTCAAACCATCAGGGGTTTCCATCTTCCTCACAGCCTCACCTCAGTTGACTGATGACCTTGACTTTCTTCCCTGCCCTCCCACTCTATGCAGACAAGCCAAGCACTCCCTCTTAGAGCTCTCTTTCCTGCCCTCCCTCTGCCCCAGCATATTTCATGTGCCTCTGCCCCTTCTTCCCCGGGCTCCTAATCTGTCCAGTGGTGAGGAGTTGAAGGGCCACCAGAGCTGATGGTCAATGAGCCTAGGACTTGGACCTGCCCATATAGGAGAATAATATGCCAGTTACCAACACTGCTCACAAATTCTCCTTCCTCCCCTGCAGTGACACCTAACACATGGGTGAAGAGTGGGGAGAAAGAACATTCGTGCAAGTAGTTCAGGTGCCCAGTCATGAAAACACCAGCTGTCAGGGGCTGGCAGGGCTGGGATGGAGGCTCTGAGTAGGATGCTGGACCCAGACAAGGAATGAAAACAACACAATATTTTTTCTATATCCTTGAAGTGATCTAAATATCCCAGTTCCCAGTTCTCTTTTCCCCTTCCCAGGAACTCTATGCTTGATCTTGACAAGAATTAGAAGTGAATCCCGGAGGAAATGTCAAAATTTCCACAGTTGCTTCCTAGAGACAATTGAAGTAATTCAACAATTTCTACCTTCTTGGGGGCTGGACGACTAGGGAATCAAGTATTTCTACATTATCTTTCCCTCCTCCACCTTTGCTCCCATTCCAAGAGTCTTAAACTTTGGACTGGTACGATATACCCTGTCGATTGTGACAGTGCAATCTGGCCCAGGAGAGAGGCCGATTTGGTGCCTGTGGCTGGTTTACTTCCTTATCAAAGCTCTGAATGTGAGGAGACACAATTCCTGCTTTGTAGTTAATAACAGTCTCCCCTCTAAGCTCTTATCTTACTGTGTTAGAGGATTTGTTAACATTTGATCTGCAGTCATTAAGGATTTATGGCCATGTTTCTTTCTCCCAAACAGCATCTACTCTTTAAGTAGAGGGCATTTGGGAACCATTGGTGTTGGAACCAGAACAACCGACAAAGAAGTGTCAAGGCTGTGTTACCTTCATCTTAACCCCAGCCTTGAAAAAAGATGTTTCTAACAGTAAAGAGAATTAGGCACTCTGAATGATCCTCTCATTTGCAACAACAATTTGCTAAAATCTTAAATTTATCACCAAGCTGGCACTAAAGAAAGAAATCTGCAGAACTCAAAAGGAAGTAAAGTAGGAACACAGGTTGATAACCAGGACCAAAGCTCACCTGACCCTGGGAATTTTGAGTTTTCTTTTACTTTAATGGCTTCACACGGCATGGGGACAGGAGATAAAGCGAAGAGATCATTCCACATGAAGTTGGCCTTCAAAGGGTACAACCCAGGATTCTCTGTGTAAGGAGAAAGAGAAATAAACCTCCCTACAGAAGTGGACGGCAAGGAAACTCGCCTGGGTCATTCTGAATGGTAGAAAAAATAATAAATATTCCCTTAAAATTCACAACCACAAGCCAGTGCTTATCCAGGTTTATAGTTCAAATTCACATGCTATGTGATCCAAAAAGAAAAAGAAAAAAACTCAAGCATAAAATTTAATTTAAAATGATCCCAGGTTGCTACTGCTCAGATAACTGGCGGAATCAAATGTGAATCTTCTCTGCAGAAACTCTTAACATCATCCCAGTACTCAAAGACTTGCCATAGAAGAAATTTCAAGGATAATTATATCTCATGAGTCAAAGTCATAAAACAAACATGAAAATACATCATAATGAGTGAGAATCAGCAGAAACAGACCCACAAAGTCTTCAGATATTGAAATTTTCAGACACAATATAAAATAACTAAGTTTAATAGATTTAAAGAAATAAAAGAGAGCTCCAAAAATGAGCAGGTAACAAGAGACTATAAATAACTAAGACTTGGAAAAGAACCAAAAGGAATTTCTAGAAATAAGAAGTAATAAGTGTTGGCTGGGTATGGTGGCTCACACCTGTAATCCTAACACTCTGGGAGGCCAAGGCAGAAGGATAGCTTGAGGCCAGGAGTTTGAGACCAGCCTGAACAAGCAAGACCCCCCTGTCTCTACAAAAAATATAAAAACTTAGCTGGGTGACTAAAAATAGGAAAAATTAGCCAGGCGTGGTGGTGTGCGCCTGTAGTCCCAGCTACTCGGGAGGCTGTGGCAGGAGGATCTCTTGAGCCCAGGAATTTGAGGTTGCTGCAAGCTAGGCTGACGCTACAGGACTCTACCCAGGGCAACAGAGCAAGACTCTGTCTCAAAAAAAAAGGAAAAAAAAAAGAAATAATAAGCGTTGAATCTTAAAACTTGGTGGATAGGTTAAACAGCAAATTAGACATAGCTGAGGAAAAAATTATTAAGCTAGAAGGTAGAGCTGAAAAAATTATCTGCAATGTATACTAGAAGGACAAAAACATGGGAAATATGAAAGCTTAAGGAATATGAAGGGGAGAATAAGAAAATTGAATTGTGTCTACTTAGAGCTCTAGAAGGAAATAGAAGTAGAGGGAAGAGGTAATATTCAAAAAGACAATAGCTGAGATGTTCCAGAACTGTGGAAAACATGAATCTTTAGCTTCGGGAAGCCCAGTGAATGCCAAGAAGATGAATAAAAAGAAATTGACATCTAGGAACATCGTGATAAACCAAACACCAAAGAAAAAAGAGAAGATTGTGAAAGCTGCTAAGGAGAAACATAACCTATAAAGGAATGGCGTTTAGATTTATGGATGACTTTTCAACAGCTGTAATGGGGCCACAAGACAGAGGGATAGAGCAGTATTTTCAAGGTGCTAAAAGAAAACAACTAGGAAGCTAGAATTTTGTGTCCATTGCTTTCAACAACGAGAGCAAAAGAATGATATTTTCCAAGAAAAATTGAGAGTATTTACAGCTAACAGATACTCACTAAAAAAAATTCTCAAAAATTTACTTTAAGCAAAAGAAAAATGATCTTAGATTGGCCATCTGACATGAAAGAAGGAATGGTCAAGTAAAGATATTGGTGAACATGTAGTAAACCCTAACCAATATTAAAAATTATTCAAAATAGTAATTATAATGTCTAATGTATGTGCGGTAGGGGAAGAACTAAAAGAATAGATATTAAATGCATTTAGGTTGGATAGAGGTGATTAGGGTTAAAGTGTTCTAAAAATCTTTGTATTGTTCAGGAAGAAGATGCAGACTTTGTTAAGGTAAGAATGAATATAAAAATAGCTAGCAAAACCATCAAAAATAAATATACAGAGTATAATTTCAAAGCAAATAAATGGAAATAAAAGAAATCAATAAAGGTATATTTAAAGAACCAGATACAAAAATCAAGTCAAAGCACTTAATACGGTGGTAGCAATAAATCAAAATATGTCATGAATCACAATGAGTTGTAATGAAATAAATGTTCTAGTAAAGGATAAAGATCATCAGATTGGATTTTGAAAATTCAAGATAAATTCTTTAAGAGTCAATAACCAGGAAGCTAAAATAATTCTAAACTTGTATGCATTTAATAACATAGCCTCAAAAACATGGAGAAAAATGACAGGATAATAAGATGATAAATTCACTATTGTAGTGAGAAATTTCAACACACAGCTCCAGGGAAGTGATAGATTTAGTGAACAACAAACTAGTGAGGCTAGAGAAATACAATCAACAAGCTTGATTTAATATTCATGTAAGGAACATTACCTACAACGATTAGAGAATAAATATTCTTTTCAAGCATGACATGGAATGTTCATGAAAATTGGCCAGATGATAGGTCATAAAGCTGGTCTTAACAAATTTGAAAGATGGCTTTTATACTGATCGTATTCTTTGACCACAATTCAACTAAAAGAAACAACGTCAAACAGGATAATCTAGGTGAAGCTGTGGTTACAACATCAAAACTCAAGTAGCTTGACACAACAAAAGTTTATTTTGGTTCAACATGCAGACAAGCCCTCCAGGGCAGCTGCTGTCTACATGTGGCTCTGTGTTCTAGACTGGTCTGGACTGGTGGCGCCTGCATCTCAACATGTGTTTTCCCAATTCCTGTGGAAAGGGAAAGAGCGTGGGGGTTGCATGCTGCTTTTTAAAATGCTTCCACTGTATTTCATTGACCAAAACAAGTCACTTGGCCATGACTAACTTCAAGGGTCAGTGACGAGTATTCCTTCCATAGGTCCAGGAAGGGAGGAGAACTGACAGAATTGATGTCCACCAAAGTAGCCAATAACAAAGAGTCCAGGAAAAATCCTTTACAACTGGAAATTTTAAAATATACTTCTGAAGAACAAACCATAAAGTAAAAAAGAAAATGCTTAGAATTTAATAATAATAATACTATATATTGAAACTTATGAATACAGCAAAAATAATGTTTAGACAGAAATGTATAATACTAACACTTGTTTAGCATTTACTACGTGGCAGGCATTGTTTTATGTACTCTACACACGTTACTCATTCAATTTTTATAACAACCCTTGAGCAGGTATGAATGAGAAAACTGAAGCACAAAGAGGCTAACTGAAGTCACACAGCTAGTCAGTAGCAGAGCCAGGAATTGGATTCAGGCAATCTGGCTGTAGAATCCATGTGTTATATTAATAGTTGCAAATGCTCACATTTCATTTTTTTTAGAGTTCAAAATTAATGTGTCAAGCACCCTATTTAGGAAGTTTAAGACTGGCCCACGTGGCTCACACTTGTAATCCTAGCATGCTGGGAGGCTGAGGCAGGTAGATTGCTTGAGTTCAGGAGTTCGAGACCAGTCTTAGTAACAAGATCCTGTCTCTACAAAAGAAAAGAAAAGAAAGGAAAAGAAAAGAAAAGAAAGGAAAAGAAAAGAAAAGAAAAAAAAAAAAAGAAAAGAAAAGAAAAGAAAAGAAAAGAAAAGAAAAGAAAAGAAAAGAAAAATTAGTCAGGCATGGTGGCACACACCTGTATTCCCAGCTACTCTGGAGGCTGAGGCAGGAGGATTGCTTGAGCCCAGGGATTTGAGGTTGCTGTGAGCTATGATCACGCCACTGTATTCTAGGTGGGGGGACAGAGAAAGATTCTGTCTCAAAAAAAAAAAAAAAAGAAGAAGAAGTTTAAGAAAAGCAAAATGAGTCCAAAAAAGTATAAGAAAAAAAATAGAATAGAAATTAAATTTAGAAAGATAGAAAAATAAAGTCAACTTGTTCTTTGAAACAACTAATAATATAAATAAACCTATGGCAAGAGTAATCAAGACAAAAAGAAAGAAGCAAATAAATAATATTAGGAATTAAAGGAGAATCTAACTAAAGATGCTGTGAAAATTAAATAGTTGAGAAAATAGTATAAATAACTTTATGCCAATAAATTTGAGGTTTTAGAAGTGGATAAATTCTGAGAAATATATCATTTGCTAAAACTGACTGAAGAAGAAATAGAAATCTGAATAGTTGTATAAGCATTAGAGAAAAAGAATTAAATTGGCAGTTAAAAATTCTCCCACAAAGAAAACACCAGACCAAATAGCTTAATAATAGGTAAATATCATAGCCTGGGCTCCCCCTGGAAGCAGAGCCTAAATCAAGGGCTTGGGGATAGATGGTTTATTTTGAGATGTTTTCTTTTGGGAGTGGGGAACCAGGAAAAAATGAAGCAGGAAGAGAGGATCAGCCAACACAAATAGGGCTCAGTCCTGCCTGGTAAAATGGGAGGGGAAAGCATTTATTCACCAGTTTCCATTCCCTGCTGGTCAAGAATTTCCCTGTGGGGTGTTAACTTTCTTGCACTTTGAGATTTTCAAATTCTCAAGAGATAGGGGTTTTTCCAGGCCCTCCTGAAAGCCTAGTAGAGAAGCCCTACACAGAAAGTGAGAGATAGGTGGGACAACTGAGGCAAGATGCCTCAAGGTACATCTGTGCAAAGCTGGTTGTTGATGCAATAACTGGAGTGAAAGGGATGCCCAAAGGATGGGGGAAGGGGCCCAAGAGGTGATGCGTATGTTAAATAGTAAGTTCTAGCAAACATTTAAGGACCCATCATTTCACTCTTAAACAAATGCTTGCAGATAGTAGATAAAGAATGGGCACCCCTCAACTCCTTTTGTGAGACTACTGTAACCTTGATACTACAACCATACAAGAAGAGTGCAAGAGGAGAAAACAATGAGCTAATCTGACCCATTAACGTAGAAAGAAAAATCTTAGAGGAAATATTACCAAACCAAACCCAGCAATGTATAAAACGTTAACAGATTAAAGAGTGGAGAGAACCACATGATTGCCTAAGTAGATGCAAAAAACAAAAAAGGTGTTCAATAAAGTACATTCATTCTTGACTTTTAAAAAAATATTTGCAAACTTGGTATAGATGGAAACTTCCTTAACTGGATTGAAATAGAGAAAACAGCATATTTAACAATGATGTTTTGAAATATTTAATATTTCTATTAAGATCTAGACCAAGATAAGAATACTCATTATTATTGGTTCTATTCAACATTATACTAGAAGTACCAGCCAGTTGATGTTAAGTCAAGAAATAGAAATGAAAGTTATGAGGATTAGAAAGAAAGAAGCTAAACTGTCATCATTTATAAGTGATGTGATTATCTATATAGAAAACCCAAATTCATTTACAAATAAATTATTAGAATTAATAGGAGTTTAGCAAGATTACTGGATACAAAATTAATATGTAAAGTCAATGGCATTTCTACGTACCATCAACCATCTGATGGAAAAATTAAAAGAGTAAAAACAAGCAATGTGCAATAATAACAAAAACATAAAATTCCTAGAAATAAAATCTAATAAAAGGTGTTCATGTTCTTCATGGAGAAAATTATAAAACTCTGTAGAAACATATTAGATAAGATCAAATAAATAGATATATCATGTTCTTGGCTAAGGGGACTCAATATAATAAAGACGCAGTTATTTACAAATTGAATTATGTATTCGATGCAAATCTAACAAGAATCCCAATAGGGTTTTCTTCGATCTGGATAAGGTATTTCTAAAATTTATTTGGAAAATCAAATGCCAAATACAAATAAAATACTCCTGATTTGAGGAAAAAAAAGAATAAGGTGAGTTCCTTACTGTATCCAATATCAAGTTATAGTATAAAATTATAAATATCATGGCAAATCAGGGCAGAGAAAGACAACTAGACCAATAAATCAGAATTGAGATACAGATCCATACATGTCTGGACACATTTGTAACAGAGTTAATGTTGTGTATTAGTGGGGAAAGCATATATTATCTAATACATGAGGCTGGAACAACCAGCCATCCATATGGAAAAAGATTAAATTGGCTGTTTACTTTAAACAATATACACAAACCAATTACAGTTTGATTAAAAGCTTAAATGGGGAAATGCAAAACTAGAAAACTCTTAGAAGATAATGTAGAAGAATATTGATAGGACTTTGACATTAAAGAGGGATTTTTTTTTTTTTTTGCATTTTGGATTTGTAATCCATTCATTTTGTCATTGAAATTGTTTCAACTTTGGCCATAGGGAGCTCTTTTGGGTGGCTTCTGTGTCTCTTTGACATATCCCCATAATTTTGTGTTTTTTTTGAGCACCTCCTTACTTTCTGACACAAGATGCTCCAGACACATCTTGTATATTTCCTGCCCCAGTCCTAGAACCAGCATTTCTCCAAGGATCCCTTGTTCCTTTTATAGGACAATGGTATTTGGAATCAAAATCTGGGCACTGGATGTGCTTGTTGCTATTTGCATATTCTTACTTCTGGACCCTTTCCGCAGACAAAGCTAGGAAATATATATGTATGTACTATATGCGTGTACACACATATCTATAATCATTTCTATATCTATCCATCAGCACCTATGTTAAGCTAACCATGAGGCTGATTAATGTCTCCAACTCTCATCCAGAACCACATGGTTCATTCCAGTGTTGGTCCTTGCTTATTTGAAAGCTCCCTCTCCAAAAGTGAGAAACTTGGCTTCTACCATCCACCTTCCAAATGTCCATGACAAGCAAATAAATACTAGTTAGTTATTGAATAGGTAAATAAATAGGAAGAATAGATCAATCTCCTATACAGAAGAATTCCAAATAATTTATGTAGACACTACCCACTTAAGGAGGTGGAGTATAAACCCCTGCTCATTAGGTGTGGTGTGCGCCTTACAACTTCCTTCTAACAAGTATGGTGCAGAAAGAGGTGGGAGATGTGACCTTACAGGGGAGAGAACTGACAAACGTTACCTCAGCCAGGTGATCAAGGTCAGCATTATCAGTGATAAGTAACATTAGTAGCATATACCCTTGAGATGATATGATGAAAACGACACTTTCCCTCTGTAGTCTTCTTCCCTAAAACCCATAATTTCTGTCTAATCATAAAAAAGACCAAACCCAAGTTGACGAACATTCTACAAAATACCTGACCAGTCCTCCTCAAAACTGTCAAGATCAGCAAAAATGTGGAAAGTTTGAAAAACTGTCCTAGTCTAGAGGAGCCTAAGGAGACGGGATGATTAAATGCAATGTGGGATCCTGGAGCAGACCAGGAACAGAAAAACTAAGGAAACTCTAGTAAAGTATGGGCTTTAGATAGTGATAGCAATGTACCAGTATTTGTGTATTAGTTGTCACAATGCGCTATAGGAAGTAAGATGCTAACAACAGGGGAACTGGGTGTGGGGTACATGAGAACTCTTTGTAACACTCTTGCAACTTCTCCACATCGGAAACTATCCTAAAATAAAAAGTGTATTGAATGTTTTAAAAGAGGGATTTCTTAAACAAGAAAGAAAAGGGGTAAATTAAAAGGACAAGACTAACAAATTTGCCTGTATTACAATGGAGAATTTCTGTTGTAAGAAGACACCAACAAAATAGCGAAAAGACAAGCCAAAGAGCGGAACAAGACACTGCCCCATGGTTAACCAAAGAACAACTATGAGTCAATAAGAAAAATACAAACTATCAGATAAAAACATGAGCAGAAGATCTGAGTCGACATTTCACAGTAGAGGAAACACAAACAGTCCATAAACATATAAGAGGGAAAATCCGACCTTATTAGTAATCAGGGAAATGCAAATTAAAACCGCAATAAGATACCATTTTATACCCCAGATAAAAAGTCAGTCAACTAAAGTTTTAGCAAAGATGTGGGGCAACTGGAATTCTTGCCCACTGCTGAAAGCAGGGTAAATTGTATCCACCATAGAGAACAGCTTGTCACTACCTAGTGAAGTTTAGCGTACTCGAACTTTATAACCCAGCAATTCTATTCCTTGATATGTACCCCGGAGAAACTCCTGTTCACATGCACCAGGAGAAAGGTTCCAAATGTTCACTTAAAAAACTATAATAGTCAAGAAGTACCCCTGGAAAACAACAGATAGCCATCGATGGAATAATGAATAGATAAATCGTGGCATATTCAAAAATGGAATACCATATGGCAGTGAAAAATGAAGGGATTACAACAATGTACATCCACATAGGTGAATCTAAAAAACAAGGAATGGAGGAAAAGACACAAGTGACAGAATGTGTATGGAATGGTTTCATTTACATAATGTTCAAAACATGCAAAAGTGGATACTCAAACATTTAGGGATACATACCCAGATAGCAAAAGTATAAAGGGAAGGATTAACACAAAGTTTAGGATCACGGGGAACTGTGGGAGGAGGGGCACACAGGGGCCTTCTGGTGTACTGACAATGTTTCGTTTTTTAATATTGTGCTATTAGAATTAGTGTTTATCTGTGTGTGCAATCATAATGCACCCTTTTGTATATGGTGCGTGCCTCAGTAGTCAATAATAACAAACTTGCTAACCAAGAGCTGTACTGATGAGCAAGCTGTGCAGACACATGGCTGATGGTAGGTGTGAACTGGGAGCACTCAGCAGGTAAACTCCCTTCCACTTCTCCTCACTGAGGTCGACTTGACTACGGTTCACCCTATTGCTCATTTTAAATTTATATTTAAAGGTCTTTTCATATTTCCTCCGGTCATTCCAGGTAATTGTCAGCATGGTCCTCTTCCTGGTCATCCTCTGGCCTTCCCTGCCATTCCTGGGCACTGCTGCCTCCAGGGACTGCACAATCAGATCTGCTCTTCGCCGGTCCCACTGGGGCTGGATTCGTAAATTCCTGGTCCTCTCTCTAAGTTCCCAGGCCTCGGCTCTACTTTCCAGATCCGTCCTGTTACCCAAGGCTGAAGATCTCCACGATTCATGTGAACTCCTGGCAGCCTTCTTCTGTGGGAGTCTTGCCCACTCGCAAGCATCCCAGTCTGCTCACTGTTCTGCCGTTTGTATTCTTTTCATCTCTCAGTAAGAAACAAATTCAGGTTAGAAGTCTCTAACCAGACCTGGGATGAGAAGATTACTTTCCCTATATTACCTTAAAATTCAACAAGTTAATGCTCAGTGTTTTGCCTCCACATTTTGGCAGCATAGGGTAGCGATTAAGTGCTGTAGTTCTGGACTCACCTGAGTTTGAATCTCAGGCCTGCCATTTAATAACCAAACAACTTGGAGCTAATTATTTAACAACCTGAATCCCCAATGTCTACATCTGTATGACAGAGATCATTTTTCCCTACTTCACAGAGGTATCATGAAAATTAAATCATGCACATAAAGCACTTAGCAGGTTGTCTGAAATGCAGGAAGCACTCAATAAACGTCAATTATTATTACTTTTTTTTTTTTATCACTGATTTACTTTAGAAGCTGAGTTCTCCCTCGTGGTGAAACTATTTCTTGTTAACTTTCCTAGACTTTGAAATGGTCCTTTCCTCAAATTCCTTACTCTCCTACTGTCACTTGAATAAAAATGAGATTTCAGGAGGTTGACCTAAAATCTACCCAGGCAGAGGAGGAGCCTGTCCCTGTCCTAAAAGGCTGCCGACTGGTCAGAACATTCTACACCATTTCTCAGTCATTCCTTGGAAGTCTCACGTTGTTCTGCTAGTCTTGAGGTTCTTCCTGATTGCTGATTTCAATTCCTGTCGCCAGGCGCATGCCCATTCACTTACACACATGCCTCAGTGAGGATGAGGAATACCGGGCCTTTGCCTTTAACCCCATGCGCTCTTCCCTTCTCGGAGCAGAAGAGTCTTAATTTGTTCGTCCCTCCCTCCTCTCTTTCTGTCATTCAGTCATGCTGATTTCAAAACTGATTAGGATGTAATTTTAAAAAGCCAACAGTCAAGAAGCAGATGGGCATCGAAATATTTAAAACTTACAAAAATAATAATCTACATCAATAACATTTTACAAACTTTTAAAATAAACTTTGACCACCAGGATATGTTTTATGATTCAAAATAAAAATCAAAAGAGGAAAGAAAAGATAATACTCTGCCATCGGCTGGCTGAAGTCTGCATTCTACTTTAGAGTTTTATTCTGTTAGACTAAATCTACGTTAGAATGCAAATTCCTCCAAGAGGATGTAAACCTTCTGAGAGGGCTAATACTTCTGACTTGGGCTTTGCAAACTGTTTTCCACAGTGTACTAGATCTACGGGCTGTTAATAGACATCTTTATACCAGAAAAAAAAAGTTCTATGATCAAATAAGGTCGGGATGTGCTGGATAAAGTAAATACTTTGCTGTAGCGGGCAAGGTCCCGGATAATCGGGCGGGCCCTTCCTACCTCTCAGATTTCACCAAGAGCTCGCTCCAGCCTCAGCAACTTTGCATTTGCCACCCTCTGCCACGGATGCTCTTCCTGGATCTTCATGTAGCTCACTGCTTCTTGTCATCCAGGTCACAGCTCAAATGTCACATCCTAGAGAGGGTCTTTCCCATCAACCCCTCTAAAGTAGATACCCCCATCACATTCCTCTTTATGACAGTCTTTAACACAATCTAAATCGTAAGTTTTACTTTTGTATTATCTGATCCCAAAATTAAAATTAAAAGCTATATCTATCCTATTTATTGCCACAGCTCTGGCCCCTAGAATAACACCTGGCACACTGTAAGAACTCAATAATACTTTAATGAATGAATGAACCAACATTAAATAGATGCCTTTAATATAAGACTTCTCGGGGCCTTTTCATAAATAACTTTATACCTAAATGAATTTTAGATTCTATCTGAAAGCGAGTTGAGCAAATTGGAGAGTCAAGAGTCAAGAGGCTGTAAATGGACTGAAGATGGATAGATAATGGGAGGGGGGCCGGGAAAGACTTCAGTGGTGAGTAGTAATATGCAAACGGAGACTTTTGCCCAAAGTTGCCCTGAAATCTAGATGATTAGATCTGTCTTAGGAAATGACTTTGAATTGAGGCCTTTCTCAGTTCAGTTGTGCCTAGCATTACATTTACTTGCTTCTGGAGCTTTATTTATAAACAGAAAAGACAGAAAAGACCCCCAGTAAGAGCAGATACACACACACACACACACACACACATACACACACTTAACACATACAACTTCAGTACATGCTCCAAATTATATCCTAACAGGTAAATTAGAATGTAACTAGCAAGAGTGTTATTTTATTTATTTATTTTTTTTAATTTTTTTTTTATTATTTTTTTTTTATTTTTTATTTTTTTTTGAGACAGAGTCTCACTCTCTTGCCTGGGGCGAGTGCCATGGCATCAGCCTAGCTCACAGCAACCTCAAACTCCTGGGCTCCAGCAATCCTACTGTCTCAGCCTCCCAAGTAGCTGGGACTACAAGCATGAGCCACCATGCCCGGCCAATTTTTTCTATATATATTTTTAAATGTCCAATTAATTTCTTTCTATTTTTGGTAGAGATGGGGTCTCGCTCTTGCTCAGGCTGGTCTCGAACTCCTGAGCTCAGAATGATCCGCCCACCTCGGCCTCCCAGAGTGCTAGGATTACAGGTGTGAGCCACCGCGCCCGGCTGTAAGGAGGAAATTTTAATTTACTACTTTAAGTTCAGTCACTTGCCTAGAAATACATCACTTGATGAAAACATAATCTTAGAACTTGTGTAATTTACTAACCAAAATAATATCAAGAGCACAAGTATCTTTTCAACTTTCTAGCACACTTAATAAATATATTCACCTTCATTCTGTTTTTGAGGTGTAGGCCCAGCTTAATTCTTTGCATTTGCTTGGAAACATACAGCTGTTTAAAATCTGTATTCTTGGCGTGGCCGATTAGCTCAGTTGGTTAGAGTGTGGTGCTAAAATCTGTATTCTTGTCCTGGGTTATCTACTGAAGTATAGGCGTCTACTTGTGTTGAGCTGAAGGTGGCAGATATCTTAGCACTTGGGATGTCTTTCCTTTATTCAGCATGGTAAATAAGACTAGATCATCACTGCCTGCATATGTCATAGGAAAGGTGAAGGAAACTCCTTATGGCCATTGCTCCCTGAACACCTGGGAGACAAACCCGACTGGATAATGATTGTGAATTTTCAGCTTCTATTTCTAGAAGAATGATCATGCTTCCATTTCAGGGGTCAGCAAACTATGGACAATGGACTAAATCTGGTCTGCTGTGTTTTTGAAAACAAAGTTTTACTGGATCACAGCCGT
The DNA here is from genome assembly GCA_963575035.1 of Avahi laniger. Lineage (NCBI taxonomy): Eukaryota > Metazoa > Chordata > Mammalia > Primates > Indriidae > Avahi > Avahi laniger. The sequence continues at coordinate 15,305 of CAUYSK010017825.1, forward strand.
ATCTCTTCATTTATGGCTACTCAATATGGCTATTTACATGGATATTTGCCACCTTGCGAAGTCTGAGGCGTTTCCTATTTGGCCTTCACAGAAAAAAAATTGCTGACTCCTGCTCTAGTGTAAGATTTTCCTAACTATTTCCATATGACAATAGTTAAAGGGGATTTCAATAGGTGGGATTAGTAAAAGGTCAAACAGTTAGGGAAACACTGGTTAAACAAATTTAACTTCTTTCTTTTGCAAGATTTCTCAGAGTGATTAATATACAAATGCACGTTTTGACTATTGTGGGAAATATTGTATTAGTGTTTTCCCAAATTATTAATATTTGATCATCAACTCTTTTTTTTTAGGATTATGTGTGAGATTAGTAATTTTCAAAACACTTTTAAAAATGCTCAAATATACGTTTTTTCATGATTTTCTATTTCCAAATTCTGCTTTACTGCTTGAGGGGACTGTCAACTCCCTCTTTTCTCCATAGTTTGGGTATTGTAAAAGTTATTTAACTTAACATAATATGCACCTCGATCCTACTATTTCAATAAGATCCCAGTATGGATTATTTTGATGTCTGACTTCCTTTGAAAGGATTTTTTTTATTCTTTTGAACAATTTTAAACTTACCTTGAACAAAGTGTATATTGAACAGTTATGTAACTGCATGATTTTTTTTTCCTACACCACTGCACTTAGAAAATATTTGAAAGCCAGCTGTATAAATTAGCTGCCCTGGAAAATTACATGTGCACCCAGCATCTTCTTCACAGTGGATAGTCCAAGTTAACAACTTCTCTTTCCTTATGTGGAAGTGATTATTTACGAGAGAGGAAATGCACATGGACAATATAGTGGTGTTATTTTCCCCTTTAACTGTAAGAGTTAACTTAGATCAATAAAAACTAGTGACTGAAGATTGTATTTATCTATTTCAATTAAGCCGATAAAAATTGGGGGCTTGCGCTTGTTTCAATTTTCTTTAGTCATATTTCATAATACATTTCATACATTTCTTCTCTCAGAGCAGAGGATATACAGAGTGAACATACTTAATTTGAAAATCCAAAATCTGCAGTGCTCCAAAATCTGAACTTTTTGAACACTGACATAACACTACAAGTGGAAAATTTCATACATTACCTCACATGATGGCTTGCAGTCAAAATGAAGGTATGCAACAAACAGTTTGTTCAGCATCCCCAAAGGAAAATAGAGGCTCTTAGCTCCTTTCAGCTATGATATATCTTTTCAGTGCATGCTCAGATTCCTGGATGCAAGCACGCCCATGAAGTGTAGTAAAAAGGCACATGTGAAGGCTGGACATGCGAATAGCAGGTTCCTCAAAGCACCCCACATGGGGCCAAGACCCGTATATATTACTCCCTGTGTTTTTTTGCTTATTCTTTGCTCTGTGGTGTAATGATACTGTTGAAAATGTCAAGAAGGCCTGCAGATACCACTATAAGTAAGAGTAATAAAAAACAGAGAAAGCATTTTTTTTATCTAAAGTACAGAAATTTAAGCTGTTGGAGAAACTGGACAGCAATGTACATGTGAAACATCTTACAGAAGAATATGATGTTAGAATGAACACCACATACAACCTGAAGAAACAGAAGGATAAACTGTTGGAGTTCTATGCTAAAAGTGATGAATAGAAATTAATGGAAAATAGAAAAACACAGCATAAAGCTAAACATGAAGATCTTGTATTAAAAGAGTGGATCCATCAGTATCACAGAGAACACGTGCCACTGAATGGTATGCTGATCATGAAAAAGCAAAGGTCTCTCATGATTAACTAAAAATTGAAGGGAACTGTGAATATTCAGTAGGTCGGGTGCCGAGATTTAAGAAAAGATACAGCATTCAACTTTTAAAGATTTGTGGTGATAAATCATCTACTGATCATGAAGCAGCAGAGAAATTCATTGATGAGTTTGCCAAGGTCATTGGTGATGAAAATCTGATGCCAGAAAAAGTCTATAATGCTGATGAAATGTCACTGTTTTGGTGTTATGGCCACAGAAAGACACTGACTGCAGCTGATGAGACGGCCTCCACAGGAGTTAAGGATACTAAGGACAGAATAACTGTGCGGGGATGTGCTAACATCCAGTCCATTATTATGCTAACAAAAAGACACAGATCACCAGGGACATCTTTTCTGATTGGTTTTTGCAAGCATTTTGCACCAGGAGCTCATGCTCACTGCAAGGAAGCTGGAATGGATGATGACAACAAGATTTTGTCATTCCTTGACAACTGTTCTGTTCATCCTTCAGTCGAAATTCTTATCTACCTGTCTCCAGAGATGGAGCGCACTGTACTGGGGAAGGACACGCTTGTGGCCCTGGCTTGAGGGAGGCAAATGCATTTCATGTAACCAAAATGTTTGTACCCCCGTAATATCCTGAATTAACAAAAATAAATTTAAAAAAATCTTATCCAAAATAAAGTTTATGCTGTGTATTTTACCCCATTGTGACTTTATTAATTCAGCCATGTGACCAGGGTATCCAATGAAGAGCAAATATTAAAACACTTTCTTGAACAGCATGCCAGCAGCAGTGAACACAGGTGTGGGTGTAGATTTTCTAAAGGAGTTTATCATGAAGGCTGCAATACATGCTGTTGCCGACAGTTGGGACAGACTAAAGGTTGTGATTGCCTGGCACAACCTCTGGCCTGAGATTGTGTTCAGTGATGATGATGAACAAAGTAGTGGCTTTAAAGGATTCTGTATGCAAGTGAGGTAAAAATGATGTCTGACCTCCTTACATATGCAAAAAATACATCTTCAGAGTCTGTAACCTAGAAGTGTGTATCAAAGAAGTTTTCAACACTGATAGTGAGGCTTCAGTTGTTCAGAAATAGCCGAAATGGTTCTGGATCAGGGTAATTGTGACAATAGTGATGATGAAAATGATGCTGTTAACACTGCAGAAAGAGTCCCTGTAGATGATATGGTGAAATCGTGTGATGGGCTTAGCGAAGGACTATGGCAACATGCATTCGTAACAGAACAAGAAATCATGGCAGTTTATAAAATCAAAGAGAGACTTCTAAGACAAAAAATGTTGTTAATGAGGCAGATGACTCTGGAGAAAACATTTTTTAAAAAGCCATCCAGCAAAATGCCTCCTCATCCCTAAAGCACCCACTTCCTGGTTCCCCAAGTGCTTCTGATGTTCCTTATTAGCTAAAAAAATAAATCACTGTACATTAACCTTTTAATCAAAACACAGCATCACAGGTGGAGACTGAAAGCCTGCCATTGTTGCTGTTGCTTAACAGCTGCTGCAGGTATCTGGTGATGCTATTGTGCTGCTTAGTTACTTTGAACACATTATTTTTTCACTGTAATAATGGTATGTCATATTTTTTACCATTAAGTACTTACGTGTGAGTAAGTGTAAGTAAATGATTGCTTATTGCATATATTCAGAGTCAGGAATGATGATGATGCCAAGCAACCATTGACTGTCCACATGGTTGGCTGATGAGTCAATGTACACAAATTTTGTTTGATGCACAAAATTTTAAAAAATATTATATAAAATTACCTTTGGGCTATGTGTGTAAGGTGTGTATGGAACACAAATGAATTTTGTCCTTTGACTCGGGTCTCATCACCAAGATATCTCATTTTATAGATGAAAATATTCCAAAATCTGAATTCTGAAACACTTCCGATCCCAAGCATTTCAGATAAAGGATGCTCAACCTGTAGTATAAATTGAAGGCTCACACTGGGTCTCCTCAAGCGGAGAGAATGGCATGAGCATGAAGTGGTAAGAAGAGTAGTAGGTGTAGGTTACATAGATGATGCAGTTAAATAGAATTTTATTCTTAATATTTACTCTTGCCATAGTATTTATACTGTCTTATTCATGCCTGTTCACATCCATATCTGCTAGTAGACTGTATTTCTCTACTGTCATATCTACGACACCTAGCATAGTGATGAGAGGATCATAGATGCTCAATAACTATTTGATGTCTTTGAGAGTCTTACATATATCATAATTAAGGAATGCATTGACATTTTTATTCAGGCCATAATTCTTCACCATAACTCCTCTTTAAGTCTCAAATTATCTTCTAGTTGACCAATTCTGGGGTGGCTTCAATCTCATTTACTTGTCTTTAGCGCAGCATTTGACTTTTCTGTGTCATCAATTTTTTTCTTGATACTTCCGTGAGCATTCCTATTAGATCTTCTCAGGGATCACTTACCACTTAACTGTAACTGTTCCATACAGTTCTAACCCAAATCTTATCTTTCTTCATTCTTTGCCATTCCTCAATGGTTTATTAAAATCCATGATGTTACCACCTGTTTTGTGATAATTGTATCAATCTATTCAACCCAAATTCTTATCATGAATCATGTGCTCAGCTGACCATCTCCTCCTGGAATGCCAAAGAATCAAAGAGCCTCAAACTCCTAACAACCTGCACACTTCAATCATCATTTTTCCATCCAAATCTGTACACCCTTCTCCATTTGCCTATATAGATTAATGAAGTCAAGATCCATTTTCTTCCCACTTTTGCTGCCACAGTTTATATTTTCAGCCTTTCTTTCTTACTTGCTTCCTTGCTACCACAGTGGCAACTCAAACCCCTGGAGTCCATCTTATCCCTATCTTCAGAGTAATCTTCCAAAACACAAATTCATTCTTTCCAAAACACAGAACTCTTCAGTGGCTCTCTACTACCTATAGGTAAAGTGCAAGATCTTTGCCACATTATGCGAAGTTCTTTGTGATCAGTGAATGGTGCTTTCAAGAGTTGTGCAGGGCAACCTGTGTGGCTGTTGATAGTGGTCTTGCCTTAGACATATAAGTTCTGGAAATAGACGGCTTGGGTTTAGATTCTAGCTCCACTACTCGTTAGCTGTTTGACTTTCGCTATGTTACTTCATTTTCAGCTTCCTTGATTTTCTTGTCCATAAAATAGGGATAATAATAACCTCACACAAGAGTTTTA
>CAUYSK010017827.1:0-31258 GCA_963575035.1 Avahi laniger
GATGGCTCACGCCTGTAATCCTAGCACTCTGGGAGGCCGAGGCGGGCGGATTGTTTGAGCTCAGGAGTTCGAGACCAGCCTGAGCAAGAGCGAGACCCCGTCTCTACCAAAAATAGAAAGAAATTAATTGGACAGCTAAAAAATATATAGAAAAAATTAGCCAGGCATGGTGGCGCATGTCTGTAGTCCCAGCTACTCGGGAGGCTGAGGCAGGAGGATCGCTTGAGCCCAGGAGTCTGAGGTTGCTGTGAGCTAGGACGCCACAGCACTCACTCTAGCCAGGGCAACAAAGTGAGACTCTGCCTCAAAAAAAAAAAAAAAAGTAATAGGAAATTAAAGGTAATATTTGTGTTTAAAATGTGAGCAGGCAGCCACTCAGAGGTAAGTGGTGGCTCAGAGCCCACCGAGGACCCACCAGAGCCAGCCCTGCCCACCCTGGCTGGCTGCTCCCAAGGGGCCTAGAGGGGCTTCCAAGTTCTCCTATACCTCGGAGAGGTCAGGGCTGCGCCCCTTGCCTCCGTCTCCAAGGTTGGGAAGCTTCCCCGGAGCCTCTGTGCTGGGCTCTGGGTCCATTTTTGACACTACAGGATGTGGGAAGGAGCAGAGGATGTCTGTGTCTGTCCCGCCCTCCCCACCACAGGGCCTTTGCACAGACTGCCCTTGCCACGGTGTGTCGGGCCCACAGTGTGGCCAGCGTTCCCTAGCACATCTTTCTGCCACTCGCTACAGTTTTTCTCTCCTGAAGACCCCCTCCTTCCTATCCTGTGCCCCCTCCTCAATGCTCCCACCGACACCCCTGAACACTGTGCTCCTCAAAGAGCGTCTTCCCATGTCATGAAAAGGCAAGCTCCCTGAGAGCTGGGGCTCTGTTGCGTGCTTATTCTGCTGGCTGTTTACTTCATGCCTCAAAGTCCAAAGCAACTGCTTGAAATGGAGCAAGTGCTTTCAGGTATGCAGACTAAAAAACTCAGGGCCCCTAAAAAAAAAGGCATTTGGTAGAAACTTGAAGTATTCTTGCCATCTCTAATCTCCAAAGCCCAGTCTTCCTCCCCTGGGGCAGAGAGAAATCAGTTTCTTACAGTCAACAAAGAAAAGTCTATGCACGTACATCAACAAGTTTCTACAACAGGTGGGTTCACTTTCCTTGGGGCTCTTTTACTTCCCATAGCTTGGAGAGTGTTCTGTACATTCACGTGTATAGACTGGATTCATATTTAAACAGCCATTTATAGTACTATAATTTATTTATCCTGTTTCCTTTGGTAGAAACTTAGAGTTCTTTGGAGTCTTTCATAAGGATAAACAATGCCAGTTTGACTCTTTGTACAAGCATCTTTGCACCCAAGCAGGAATATTTCTGCAGGCTATAACTTCCTTGGTGCAGAAGTGCTAGGTCTAGGGCTTTAAGTAGCCCTTCCCTACCAACACTGGATGGGTCTGTGTTTCCTTGCCCAGGTTTGATTTTGTAGGCCTGGTACATGTAAGATAGTATTTTACTGTAGCTTTATTTGTATTTCCTGTAAATATAATCTAATATCTTAATGCTCTGTCAGATTTATTTTGTACTGATCATTTTTACCACTAAAAATAATCATTTTGAAACTGGAAAATGTATGTTTATTAAAAATACTTACATGTTTTAAAGTCATTTGTATTAAACATTCTTTGCTTATTTTTCTTAAAAAAAAAAAGTATGTGTGCAACTTTAAACATCCTTAAATATTTTAAAGGTTACTGTACATCAACAGGAATCCTAAGAATGCCTTAAAAATCTGAATTGTGTACATTAATAAGTAGAAATAGACAGCCCACTGTTACAGGGTCCCTAGTCTCCATGAAGCCACTGAAAAGCCCAAGATGCTCTGAGAGAAAAGACAGCACCATGGAAGACAAAAGGCATGAGAATGATACCCAGAATACTCCAGCAGAGAGTGGAAGAGATGGGTAAACAGCTATAGAGCAAAGACAAGAGTTTGGCGTGAGAAATAGCAAGAAATAGAGCAAAGACCAAAATAAAACAAACACACATATACACAAACTTAGGGACAAAAGTCTCTATAAAAACCTAGAACTCTGCCAAGCTTGCAAAGGAGTTCCTTGCAAGTTCTACCTGAAACCAGCAAGTCTAAAAGGCCTTGACCTTATTTCTCTAAACACTTAACTAGTTTCTCAAGTTATTGGCTTGATCACAGTCTGTAAAGTAGTCAAGCCAGAAAAACTCTTAACCACAACAATCAGGACCTAAAAGCCCGACCTTTAAACTAAATGAAGAGTTTTGATTTGAAATACCCAGAAAGGGTTGCTGAGTCCCACCCATAATAAGAAATAATTTAGAACATAAATTCACTTCTCTTACAACAAAGTTTACTTAGCCACTGGAATCAGTGGGGTATTGCGGTACATAATATGCTCCTGTACAGAGCCCAGTACAAAATATTAGCTGCTCCTGCTATTTCTACGGTTACCACTTCTGACTGAATGAAAGAAAAGAACTGCTAGGTCCAGCACGGTGGCTCATGCCCTTAATGCCAGTACTTTTTGGGAGGCTGAGGCAGGAAGATCACTTAATCCTAGGACCTCAAGACCAGCCTGAGCAATATAGCGAGACCCCATCTCTACCAAAAAATTTAAAAATTAGCCAAGTATGGTGGTTCACACCTGTAATCCCAGAACTTTAGAAGGATGAGGCAGGAGGATGGCTCGAGCCCAGAAGTCTCAGGCTGCAGTGAGCTATGATCACACCACCGCACTCCAGCCAGGGCAACAAAGTGAGACCCTTTCTCAAAAAAATAAACAAGTATTAGAAGACATTTGAAATAATCTCCTAACTAACATACAACAACAGTTCATGGACAAACTGTTCTGCAGTTCATGTATACTGTAAAGATAATGTGAAGAAGCCATGGCATCTATCAAAATCCTAGTTATCTCCACTTCTCCAAATTATATTCAGAATTACCTTTATTCCAACCAAGTTATCTAACAACTATCTATAGCAAGCATAATTAGGATACCCCCAATCCGGTGAGCAATTCCTCTTTTGACCTCCTACAGAACTTCTAACCACTATCAATTCTATTCTTTTTCTTTTTTTTTTTTTTTTTAAGACAGAGTCTCGCTATGTTGCCCAGGCATAAATGGCAGTGGCTAGTCACAGGCATGACCATCGCACACCACAGCCTTGAAGTCCTGGGCTCAAGTGATCCTCCTGTCTCAGCCTCCTAAGTAGCTGGGTCTATCGGAGTGCAATTAATCATTTACTGCTTCGAAGAGTTATCTGATACCACTATTCTACCTTTTACATTTCTATTTTATTTTCCCAGCTATATATTAATAGTGAACTTATCATTAAGGATAAGTCTTCTGACTTAACTTTTTGCACATCCAGGTATTCAGTACATAGTTGCTACTGCATGGATTGACTAAAGAAAAATACTAGAATATTATACAAAGCCAGAGACCTCGAGAAAGAGCCTCATAAATAAGTGCTGGCAAACTGGCTTCGGAAATGAACAATGGTCCTAGTTTCAACACTCAACTGAGCATAAAGACTGCCACTTTATACATGATCTCCTAGTCTCCATCAAACCCCAGGCAAGAGGGCAGAAAAGATACATGATGATGATCCTGTCTTCTGCAAACAAAGCAAAATTTTTAAATAATTTAAAAAAAGGTATTCATGCAGACACAGATAACAGTTCATATACTGCTTTCAAAGGCTGGAGAACAGTCCTTTTACTATCACATTTTGTTTTTATCAACGAACGTTGAAAACGTCAGTTCCCATAAAAGAGCCCATGAGCCTCAGCAACAGAGCCTGTTGATGTGACTTAGTGACTAGGGACCTGTACTAGGAGACCCACTACTCCACAGCTGTGCAGCCTGGGAGCCACACTTTATCTCCTTCAACTCAAATTTCCTCCCCAACAGTGCTGCCAGGATGTTAAATGAGATAATGTTGGGAAAACACAGTGTCTTAGACACAGTTAGGAATAAGAATGCTAAAAATAATGCTTAAAATGAGCAAACCTCATGATTTACCCAATCAGCCTCTAAACCTTACATAATTATAGCCCAGAAAGTTACATTCCTCAGTCTCCATATAGGGGCCCCTCCACAAAACAATGACTTATTATTTCAATTTTTACCAGTGCTCAACACAGTCACATAGAGAAAACTTCTGTATCAATTATAAAACTCACTGTCCATTGAGTCCAGTATTTCTAACGTAGAAGATTGCCTAAAAATTTCTTTCAGACCATGATTAAGAAAAGGTTTCTCTGTGATACAACATAAGCACTGCAATTTTTTAGCCATTGCTTTTTGTCTTGGCTTCCAGAAAGTCTAAAAATGATTTCTACTTCATTTGACACTTCACTGACACTTCCTACCATCTTTCCCATCCAGAACATTGCTCTTTCCCCGTTGAATGGTAGGCCTAAGTAGGCCCTTAGAAACTGTCTAGTCCCACATCCTCATCTTATAATGACAATAAGGCTTTGAGACGTAAGGTCTCTTTTGATTAGAGACAGGCAAAACAACAAAACGTACTGCGTATATAAAATATGGGGTTTTTCTTTTTCACACTAACACAGAAGATCCTGCAATTTCATCACATTCCATTAAATAAAAACTGCAAAACACCCAAGAACAGCACATATGACTAATACCTCCTGACCACAAATGATATCGAAATACCCCCTTAAGCAAAGCTATGAAATAATAAGGCCTATTTCTAATAAACTTTACATGCAAACAGATGTCCTCTTCATATTAATCATGCTGGCAAGCTACACATTTTATTTCAACAATAATGCCCCCATTCAAAAAGTTTTTGGAGCTGTCCTTTTGGAACTGGCATTAAGGTTTCTTGTGAAAGCCACTATAAACCCAGTACCTAGTATGATACCTGGCAAACAGTAGGCATGCAAATGATTGAATAAATATACGCAGTAGCAGTAAAACCTAGTCATTTCAGGGCAGATGTGTCTCTGAAAATAGAAAATATTCTACCTTAAAGCTGACTAATCGAATGGATGATGAAGCTAAGTAGTTCCTATACAAAGAAAATATTATTTCACAGAAAATACACCCTAAGTCTGAGCACGGTCATAATAAATAATCACTAGCCCACATTTCAATCTTGAAGTGTCAGAATACATCAAATGTTTCACATTTCCTAAACAATGCACCCAATCAACCAGCTGACTATATGAGCAATACCAGTGACGGCAAAGAAACACATTTACATTGACTTCCTTTGTGATTCTGACCTGGAAGCTTTTGGGGGGCCTCTGTGATGTTAAATTGCTAAACTATCAAATTCAATACTCCTCTCTGGAAATAGTATGTTCATCAATAGTTACACTTCCATAAGCTGCATTATTATATCCAATGCCATAAATATTAATTCTTTATTGTTTCTGTTTTCAAATACATGGTATCAGTCTTTTCTAAAACATTCGTGGTACCCAAATTTCTTTCTGAATAATTATACCTCACTATTAGTTTCTCATTAATCTTAATGATCACGGTGCTTTAAAAAATCTATAAATTCTTTGACACTCCTCCCATGAAGAAGTAGAGTCTAATTACTCTCCCCTCAAATATGGGCTAGCCTTAAGACTCGTTTCTCAAAAAGACAACAAGGCAGAAATGCCTTGTGCCTTTATGACCTATGGCTAGGTCATAAAAAGGCATCCCAGCCTAGCTCTCTCTTTCTTGGGACACATGCCTCTGAAAATCTGACCTCCCTCAGAAAGCCTGGTATTCAAGAAGCCTCCATGCTGAAGAGACTGCTACACAGAGATAGAGATGCCCGAGGAATGCTAGCTGTTTGAGTCTCCAGGGCAGAAGCCTTCTAGATGACTCTGCTACCATTTGACTACAACTGTATGAGAAACTTAAGAGTAAAAACCTAGCTGAGTACTGTCAATCCCCAGAACTGTGATTATGGTCACTTATAATAATAAATGATTGCTGTTTTTCCCAATTAAGTCTGGGTTGGTTTACTGCACAACAATAAAGAAAACCAGGATGATGATCAGAGATAGAATCTCAACATTTCCTTTGGCCCTGGCTCCACTGGTATATGAGTAAATCTTCATTTATGCTTCACCTTTGATTTCTTCCTTACCCGCTTCCTCTAATTGTGCTACACTTAAAAAAACAACAATAGGCCGAGCGTGGTGGCTCACGCCTGTAATCCTAGCACTCTGGGAGGCCGAGGCGGGTGGATCACTCAAGGTCAGGAGTTCGAGACCAGCCTGAGCAAGAGCGAGACCCCCGTCTCTACCAAAAAATAGAAAGAAATGATCTGGACAACTAAAAATATACATATATAGAAAAAATTAGCCGGGCACGGTGGCACATGACTGCAGTCCCAGCTACTCGGGAGGCTGAGGCAGGAGGATCGCTTGAGCCCAGGAGTTTGAGGTTGCTGTGAGCTAGGCTGATGCCACGGCACCCACTCTAGCCAGGGCAACAAAGCAAGACTCTGTCTCAAAAAAAAAAAAAAAAAGCAATAAAATTTTCTATTAATCTACATCTGTGGACTTCCTTAAACACTTATTTCAAATACTTATTTACAAATCTATTTAACCATAGACTCATCCTAACGGTAAATCTTTGCCCCAAATAAAAGCCAATCCTCATGTAACATCAACAAAAATAACACTTTTATATACCCTAGTAACTAAAACAACACTGACAGGCCAACTCTCAACAATCACACCCAGTAACATATACTGATAGAATGTTCTCATTTCCTCATCCCTGCAGTCAAGAGACTGCACAAGGAAACAAAAGCTGACAGGGCCAAAACCTTCACCAACCATTAATCTCTTAGAAAAATGGTCTCCAAACATCCCTGCAAGTCTAACAAGTGCACAGCCAGGCCTATCACTTCCACATCGTTTGAAGTCAAGCCATCATTAATCATAAGATGTTATCTGACAATACAATGTAGTCCAATTCAAAATATTACAAAATAAAATTGCAAACCTTGCAAAAAATGCAAGATTTTGTAAGGTCTAGGGAACGCAATATTGGGAAACTCACCAAAACACACATACACACCACTGACAAATGAAAATATCATATATAAACCAATTAAAAGTTAATGAAAATTGAAAACACAATTCTGTTTTGAAATAGAATGAACTAAATATCACGATTTGTGTTGCCCTTAGAAAAACCACAAATATTTTTGTAAAAATGACTCCATGATAAAATTCAAAGGAAACCAAGTGCAATGTGTGAACCTTGACTGAATTTTGATTTTAAAAACTCCACTATTACATACAGACATTTTGAAGACAGATAGAGAAAAGTGAATATACACTGACTATTGCATGATATTAGGGAATTTTTGTTAATTTTCTAGCTGTGATAATGTCACAATGGTTGTACAGAAAAAGGTTCATACTTAGAAAAGTCCATGTATTTAATGATGAAGTTACAATGACTATAACTTTCAAATAGTTCAACAGTTATTTTTATATATACATACATATTTTGCAAAGACGGAAAAATATTAACAATTACTGAATCTAGAAGGTATATTACCAGATAATTCATGTTCACTCTCAATTTTTTGCATGTTTGAAACTGTCTATAGTGCTGGAAAAACCAAAAAATAAAAAATAAAAATCAATCTCATCAAAAATACACCACCGCCCCCAGTCAAGGATCACCATTTAAGGAAGACCTCCCACATGAAATACAGAGAGGGGAAAACAAATCCAGTGAAGTTACAACATGCAATCTTCCAATGTTATTAGGGCTATTATATTCAAAAAAATTTCAAACACTTGATTCATTCTTCATTGTAAAGATCAGAACTAATTTTTGTTAAAATAAAATTTTTTGCGCTTAAGCAGAAAAATGTTTTGAGACCAGTTAGATTATTTTTTAAAATAGCTTGATCTTGATCCTTGTGTAAAAAAAAGTATGACTTTGAGTCATTATTTGAGATGCTAAGGATTAATGTTAGAGGTTTATTTGGTCTATAGTCAGGTGATGTCAGTAAACTATTTTGGGATACTGGTATTTTAGAAAGACCAAGTAAGTTAACATCTTTAAGCAGGATACGTTCTAAAACTTCTACTGTATTTATAAAACTTAAAGATGTCACATTATTCAGAATTTCGCGTCTTACTAGTATACTTATGTTTGTTACTTTGGCAGGGTTTTTTAAAGCTTAAAAGTAATAGTTAAAACTTTATTTTGTTTCTTGGTCTATGCTGTCAAATTCATTTCTTTCTCTTTTCTCCCAATTTTGTTAATAAAAATATGTTTAGATATTAAATTTTTTTAGACATGAAATGACTCTGCTGAGGGCACAATCATATCACCTTGTGTATCTAATATTCACAGGCTATCAAAATGGTTATATAAACTGCTAAAATAAATTAGGCAAATGTAAAAGAGATAAATGTAATAAAATTGCAAGAGGTTTTATATTAAAAAAAATTTTTCCTTACTTTTTAAGTCCTTACTAATTTAGTAAAAATATGTACTAGTACATCTTAAGCATTAGGGATGCAAAGATGAGCTTTGCCATCAAAGAGGTCACCTCCCAGCTATCCCATAGAGCACTGACAAGCTCAAACTGAAGGAAGGGCAAGTTTAATGAGTGGCACTGCACCAACGAAGAGAATGTTTAATAAATTACTTAGGGATATCACAAATAGTAGTTCAGTAGGCTTTCCCATCATTTGTAATTGGTTATAATTGTTAATGATAAGACACTTCAAATAGATGAAGCATACACAAATTTCAAAAGTATTTCATGCAAAAATCATGTCACTAGAATGTAAGCTCCACAAAGGTGGAAACCTTAAAATGGCAGAGCTGGCCAACATATATGAAACACAACTTATTAAAAAAGGTCTCTAGACACACAGATTCAAGCTGAAATGAATTTTCAGACAATAACTACATCCCTTCATCTTACAAATGAGTAAACTGAGACTCACTGCAGGAAAATGGCTTGCCCAAGATTACAGGACTGGTCAGGAGATGGACCAAGCGTCCCAAATCTGACTCTCGTCTCTCCACTTCTCAGAGCTCTCTCACATAGGAACTGTCTGCAGTGTACGGTTATCTTTCAGATATACAGTATCACTCTCAAGTTCTGTAAAAACTGTAATACGTAATAACGAATGTCCTAACACAAACCCTTCCAAAGATAGGTAAAAATTTATTACAAAACTTAAAGGATCAAACAGCTACATCTAAACTCAGAAACACAGTTTTAACTACTTCATCTCACCTCAGGGTCTTAGAAGACTTAAGTGTGATGTGAAATTCTACAGCCATTAAAATAGTTACATCACATTGAATATAATAGTTAAGTGGGTGCAAGGAGGGGTAAAAAAAGAAAATATTATTATTATTATTAAGTTAATATCGGCAGTGCACTATATGAAATTAAGTATTTTAAACAAAGACAATGACAATGAAAGAGTCAGATGACGCTTGGTCTCATTTCCAACTATCTGCCTGTGCTAGCAGAATTTAAGGCCACAAGGCTGATCCCAGCCTATGCACAATGAGTAAACAGATTCCCTGGAAGCTTAAGGATCCCATCTCCCCTCCTTCTGCACCTATAGACCAACATTTACCAGGCTCAAGAGAACTGAAGAAGACGCACCAGTCCCCACCCTGCAACCCTGTGTTCAAAGTCCTTCCTAAGCACCCATGTTCAACCATTAAATCCTCCTTCTCTATCACTTATAAGATCTATTAGCACTTAACTCTTTACTTACATGTGTGTCTCCCCATTAAACTGAAAGCTCCATGAGGATAGAGGCCAATTATCTGTTTCCCAATGCATACAATCCAGTTGGCAAAATATTTATTGAACTGAGAAGAAGAATAAAATCTCTTTGCCCACTTCCCTCGTTCACTTTTTTCCATTCATCAACAGAATTAATTAAAAGAAAATATGGACAACCATAAACTCATAGTTCTTTCTGCCTGTGAGCTACTGTGAAGAACAAAAAGCCTTTTTCCTACCATGATCACAAGAGCACAGGAATAGTTTTTTAAAAAAGTAGCAGGACCGTGGCACGTTCCTGTAGTCCCAGCTACTAGGGACGTTGAGGTGGGAGAATCACTTGAACCCAGGAGTTTGAGGCCGGCCTCAGCAACATAGTAAGAATCTGTCTCTTAAAAAAAAAAAAAAGAAAAAGAATTAAAAAGAAAAAATAACCGGCCTGGCATGGTGGCTCACACCTGTAATCCTAGCACTCTGGAAGGCTGAGGCAGGACTGCTTGAGGTGAGGAATTCAAGACCAACCAGAGCAAGAGTGAGACTCCCATCTCTACTAAAAATAGAAAAGATTAGCCGGTCAACTAAACACAGAAACAAAGAATTAGCTGGGCATGGTGGCTCACACCTGTAGTCCCAGCTACTAGGGAGGTTGAGGCAGGAGAATCACTTGAGGTTGCTGTGAGCTAGGCTGATGCTACAGCACTCACTCTAGCTGGGGGAACAAAGCAAGACTGTCTCAAAAAAAAAAAAAAAAAAAACCAAAACAAAAAAAAAACCCAACTAAGTGATCTAGCCCAACTCTCTCATTTTTACATACGAGTTATATTTATTAAAGTTCATATGGTCATCACATGGCCAGTTAGTGTCAGATACAAAAACAAATCTCTGATCTTGTTTACTCCAGTTTATATTCTATCTACCCTCACATCGAACACTGATTAAAAGTAATCACTACATAGCATGCATATCCTAAACTTAGAATCATCACCTAAATGTACCAAGTTTCTGCTATTTGGCTTTGGCACAAAAAAAAAATATTAATAACAAGTAAAAGTACCAAGTTATCTTGAAATTTGTGTCTTCTGATCTATGTTATCTTGGGAGAAATAAACAATTTTCAAAAATTCCTATGGGGAAAATGTTTCATCTCTATTTCAACAAAGATGTCAAAAATATCTGGTAGAATTAAGACACAATCATTGGGGGAAGCTGGTTGATGGCTATATGGGGCCTCTCTATGACTTCCCTGTATTTTGGTTTTACCCAAAACACGCAAGAGCACGCACGCGCGTACACACACACACACACACCCGCTCCAAGGAGTATTCTTTTCTCACACAGACAGCTATAGAACCCATAGTCCAAAGGGAAAAGGAAGGCTAGGGGATATGAGAAACTGGCAAGTGTGGCCCTATTTGCTGTCATCAATTAATTTTAACACAAATAAAATGGGAACAGCCTTTTACACGGTAGTCTTCAAGCTCTGGTGTTCCTGATGGAAGTCCATTCCTTGAGAAGCACTGCTTTAAATCAAGGACTCTCTTAACTAGGAAAAACCACAATAGATGATTTTACCACAATTTGGTTAGGTTATGTTACTCTTAAAAAATTTCAATGATTGTCAGAAAAACCTTTCGCTTCAAAAAAAAAAAAAATTAAAGGTTAAACATATCATGCCCTCCCCCTAAAAAAATGCTATTACCTCTCAAGAATGTCCTAGAATTTACCAAAGGAAGACTGAATCTTCACTGTAAACTGAAATAGCTTTTTACATTTCCAAAAAGACCTCTGAGGAGTTGAGAGGCCCTAGAGAAAAGCAAAAATATCAACTGCCCTGGAGTCCCTGCCACTTAACAGAGTTTTATGGAACCAAAAACATTCTGGGTTGTTATGGGGCGGCTGCTAACCACGCACAGTACTAACTCCTGTCTATGGATGCAAGTATTATATGTAGTTTTCAGGAGCTCTCAGCTCTCAGAAAGTGGCAGAAAGATGAGCAGCTACCAACAAAATCAGCCCACATGTCATCTTGGACCTGTAGACCATGGTTTGCCAACCTCCACTACAAAAGTCACCCACTCCTGTTTCTGCATCTTCGAGGCAGTGATAGAATCCTACCAGGGAATCATTTCATATAGTAACAGTTTGGATTCATCCTCCTGCTAGCAACTACAGGAGGCAAAAAAAAAAACTGTAGTTCCTGTAATTACCCCAAAGAACAACCACAGAAACAAAAGGTTCCACTGTCCACAGCACCAAAGTACTCCCTCCCCTCAATTATTCTCTAATCTACATACAATAACCACAACACGATAAGCAGAAAAACATAATTACTTACAGAAAACATCAATGGATTTCTTGGAGCTGAAGACAAGTTTAACCACCACTAGAAATATAAGCATATTAAGAGAATGAATGTTGCCTGGGCACAGCATTCACGTTGTACTCCTAGCACTCTGGGAGGCCGAGGCTGGAGGATTACTTGAGCTCAGGAGTCTGAGACCAGCCTGAGCAAGAGAGAAACCCTGTCTCTACTAAAAATAAAAAATTAGCCTGTCATGACGAGCACCTATATAGTTCCAGCTACTCAGGAGGCTGAGGCAGGAGGATCACTTGAGCCCAGGAGTTGCAGGTTGCAGTGAGCTACAATGACACCACTGCACTCTACCCAGGGAGACAGAGCGAGACACTTGTCTCATCAAAAAAAAAAAAAAGAGAGAGTGAGAGAATGAATGTTTAAACTAGTCTGGCTCGAAATTTAATAAAAATCACTCCATTGGCACTGTTTCCTTTAAAGACTTAAAGTAGGGTTTCTAGATGCAGGTGATGATAAAGAGCAATACCCCGACAAGTTCAAATTAGTTTTGGACGAGAAACAAAGCCATTATTACGACGTAAGACTAGGTCAACTACAGAAACTCAATACTCCTCCCCACAAAGCCTTTCATATAAAACCCTGTTTTCATCATTTAGAAATTACAATAACTCTACCATATTGTCTCTTAGTTTTCTCCATAAAATTAACTTCCCAATCTCAAATGTAGCTTTTCTTAAAGCTTATAAAACCCATCATCCTCCACTTTTCAGATGACAGCAAGTAGGCTCTCATAGAAAAACATGCAAATGAATTTCTATCATGCCCCTAAGTGGAGTCTTGGAGCCACTCAGGCAAGAGCAACTCTGGAGTTCCAGGTTGTCTGTGAGGAAGAGCTGGTATTTAAGTTCAGGTAAAGACCTGAATACCCTGTCACCTGAATTCTGCAAAAGCAGCTTCATGCTGGAGCAGAGCCCATTTCTTGAAATGGTAGGTTCTCAACACTTTCTCTCCTATACACAAAAATGGGGCCTGAACTGATGGGGAAGAAAATAAAAATCGATCTATTGATTTACTCATCACAGTGTTTTGTAGACTGGACACTATTATAATCTTTATAATTAGCAGTCTAGAATATGACCATTACATTTCATGGAATTCTAAAATATAATCTCTTTATATATATACTAATGTATGTTTTTTAATCAACATGAAAATTTGCTGTCAAGAAAAATGTAAAATTCTTTTTATTAGTGGCCTTTTCCTATGAAAAATATTGTTAACAAATTAAAGTCAAGAAAAGTTTCAAGTATATAAAAGCATACCCTGGATGATCACAACTATATAAAATCAAAAATATCCATGTATAAAAAAATAGAGACTGAAGAGTCACCAAAATGCTAACAGTGATCGCATTAAACTTTTATTTAAAATTCTATATCTTCCTGATTTTCTTTAAGAATTTCTTTTTATAACAAGGAATTTCTTTTTTTGTTTGTTTGGTTTGTGTTTTTGTAGAGACGGAGTCTCACTATGTTGCCCGGGGTGGGCACTAGTCTCACTATGTTGCCCTGGCCTCAAGCAATCCTCCCACCTGGGCCTCCGCAAGTGCTGGGATTACAGGCATGAGCCACCATGCCCAGCCTTTATATAATAAGGAATTTCTTTAAAAAAATAAAGACTAAAAAATAGTCAGAAACAGAAAGCAATCCAAATTTACATAAGCTAGAGAGCAGATTTAAAAATTGTGGTATATCCATATAACGAAAATACTACTACCCATTAATATAAAAGAATAAGCTACTACATGCTACAACACAGATCCAGAGCAAAAGCATTGTGCTAACTGAAAGAAACCAAACACATGATTCCATTTCTATGAAATTCTAAAAAAGGCAGAATTACAGTGAGAGAAAGCAGAACAGTGGTTCCCAGGTACAGGATATAGGAGGAAGGGACTGAAAATACAAAGGGACACCAGGTAACTTTGGGGTGATAAAAATGTTCTTTATCTTGATTGTGGTGGTGGTTACACAACTGTATACATCTGTCAAAAACTCAAACTATACACTAAAAATAGGTGAATTTTACTGTACATAAAGTATAATTCAATAAATATGAAAATAAGAGTAAAGTTGAAAATACTTTATTAAGGTGAATGATACTATCAGAAACTGAACAGCAGTACTTTTTGCTCTGCAGGTAAGACAAATCATGTATTTGAAGGAAAATAACATTAAACGCTAACACTTTAATATCCTGACAAAAATAAGAGTGTTACCAAGCATAGTTATCTAAGAAATTATCTTATTTCTCATTTTGAAGGGGCTAATTATCCCTATACTTATTGTATGTAGAAAGTAATATGAAATACAATCATTAGAGAATGATTTCTTATAGTCAAGTTCAACTGACAAAATACTCACCTCTATATATTAACATAGAATAATGTTGCAAACTTTTCACATGGCTTAATCTTATTTCTCAATGCCCCCCCATAGAAAAATCACTTAATTTCATGAATCTTCTCTTACCATCATTACATAACAATTACCAGTGACTGCTGATAAAATGTTACCATACTAGAGGTTAAGATGTTACAGAAACCTGAAGATTTACAGCATGATCCTACCCCTTCTTCTAGGGTTACAACCCAAACAAGTTTCTCTTATTCTATGAATGTCAAATTGTTTAACATGTTAGAACCTCATTAGCTTTATTAAGTAAAATTATCAAAATTGTCAATCAAAAATAAGCATTTATGAGACAACAGGAAAATGTGAACAGATTGAATTTTGATATTAAGATATTTGGGGTTTTCCTTTTTAATATAAATATTGTTTTCTTTATTGCCTTCCAATGGTTCCCCTTACCAAGGGTTTTTCGTTTCTTTTTTAAGGCTTCACCTTTGAGATACATAGTGAAGATACATCTATTAAATTATCTGATAGTGAGGAATAAATGGAAGATTACTGCAATCAGATTGGCCATAAGTTATTTAACTGTTGAGACTGTGTGATGGGTATACAATTGTTCATACCATTCTCTCTACTTTTGTATATGCTTGAATCTTTCCAGAATAAGAAAAGCTTAAAAATAATATTCAGGGGAAAACTTAAAAATCAATTACAGAAACAAATCAATAATTCATAATCACATGAGCCAGGAAAAAAGGCTGTTTTCATTTGATCAGAATGCCAAGTGTCAAAATGACAGAAATGCAGATGATAACTGGAGTTTGTTTTCTTAATTCGATGTATGACAAAACGGGGGAAAGAAGACATTAAGTATATCCTCCTGCAACATGAAATTGCTCCTTTCAATGTACCCTATAAGATCTACCTAAGTGCAATTTGACACAGTCTTCAGAAACTAAACTTTCCTTTAGAGACTATTTCCTAAATAACCTAATTATGAGGGAAAAAAATCTGAACTTTCCTAATTTCATCCCATTAGTCCTAGTTGTACTCCTGTGTACCATGTAATTGTCCTCAGAAGTACCTGTTTACTCCTAAGCCTATGATTTAGTCATGGCTTTCTTGATTTATAAAATTGCTCTGCCTTTGTTTTGATTTTCCGTTTTTTGTTTGGCTACCTTACACACTGTTTTTAATCTTAATTTCCTTAAGCAACTTCATTTAATCATTTTCATTAAGTGAGACTATTCTAACACAGAGTACGTAGTATCGTTTTTAGGTAACTATTGCAATAATTAAATGGTGAGATTTTCCACTGGTTTGGTGATGGGATGCTCTATCCCAGACTGCCTAATACTTGGGGGCTTTTTGTTTGGGTTTTCTTGGCTTTTGTTTTTTTGGTTCAGCATACTGAAATTTCAGGCAGCTTTGAACTATTATAACCTCTACCCAGCACAATCTTTGTTCAGCTCCACATAATCCCTGGCATATTTTCTGGCTCCTACTGAGAGGGCGAGGATATGCTTGAGTCTTTAAAACCCAATAGTTCATAATAAATATAATGAGCATTTACTAAATGCTATGCCCTGGGCAAAAATGCACTTTCCATGTCAATGCTATCCAAGAGAACTTTTAGTGATGATGGCACTGTTCTCTGTCTACACTGTCCAATATGGTAGTGAGTAGCTACGTGGGGCTATAGACTGAAAATGTGACTCATTACAGATGAACTGACTTAAATGTTTATTTAATTTTAATTAATCTTTATTTAAATGGTCATGTTTTCAGACTAACTTCAGAAACTTAGAGTGCTTGAATGCTCTTCATAAAAGTTGTTTCCATTTATTTGTACAACTATATGTATTGAAGATAATCTAGAACGGAGTTCTCAACCTTGGCACAACTGGTATTTTGTGGGGGGGGGGGGCTGCTGTACATTGCAGAAGGTTTAAGCAGTGTCTCTGGCCTCCAGCCACTAGAGGCCAGTAGCAATGTCCCAGCTGTGAATCAAAAAATGTCTCTGACACTGCCAAATATCCCCTGGAGGAAAAAATCACCCCCATCAGAGAACCACTAATCTAGGATTAAGAGTCTGGATTCTGCACTCCATACTAAGGAATTTTAAGGCAATTTCTTTGAGCTGCTGCTTTGCTATTTTGAAACTAGGCAATACAAAAAACAGTTAAAAGTAACTATCTCTTTATAGTTTCCATAGAATCCACATTACAGTATTTGTTTTCCCATTCACTATCTCAACTATTCTTTCCTTACCTTGAGGTGGGTACTATGCCTAATTTGGAGATTAAAGTGGGAGATTCTAAGAAGTTAAATGACTTGTCTACCAGCACATAGTTTCAAGCTCCTGTGTATACTATATCACCTTGTGTTACAGCACCTGAAGGGAAAACTCCTTAGAGAAAAATCCTTTTGATATGACAATCTCAATAAAGACTGTTTATGATTGCACAACACATTATAATGCCAAAAGGCAAAGCTCACAGGAAAATTCCACACATAGACAAACAATCAGAACTGGTTTGTATTATAACTAACCTGCATCCTGAGTAGTTCAGGACAACACACCATGCCTTACCCACACGTCCCCTTAAAAAAGCCTCTCCTAACCTACTCCTAGGAAATGGTTAAGAGGGTGAGCCCTCTCCCCTAAAAGACATAAATCAAACTGGAGGCCTAGAGGGAGGAGTTGAGGGGAAGAGGATATCAAAAATCTAAGACAGGTAGCTGTTCTAAGGCTGGGATGTTTGAGACAGAAATATTATAGAATACAAGCCACATGGAAGTGTGGAAAGGAGCCCTGGACGTAAAAAAAAGGTCAGAAGACCTATCGTGTGGACCTCGGCTGTAAGTCAGTCACTTGCTGTGTACCCCTGGATAAATTCTGGTAAATCTCTAGGTCTATTTCTTTAACTGGTTAGTGAGAAGACTAGGGGTCTACATGACTTCTCAGGCACCAGGCACTTCCAGCTCTCCCCTCAATCTCAATATGCAGAACCCTGTTCTTGGTATCATTTTGCTGTTTCCTGAGACAATGTTTTAAATAAGAACATAGCACTAACTCAAGAAATTCACTAGAAAGAAAATCAAAATGTCATAGAAGTATCTGAGCACTGAATGGTTTCAATTCAACTCCATGAATATTTGCAGAGGGCCCAGCAACTCTATGCCAGGGACCTTGTAATCACTCCGGGAAGCACAGCCAACATCCCAGGCTCTCTGAATTTCTCTCCTCTTTCCATCCTAGCCATCCCCACCCATATTCATCGACTTCAGTCAGGCATCATCATTATCCATTAAGCAAGTCTGAAAACACAAATTGTGAAAAAAAACAGGTGTCTTTCTTTTTGTACATTTTAGATGCTTGAGACAGCAGACTACTACACTGAACAAAATATTTGGTTTTTTTACAAAAGAGTTGACAGAAAAAAATATTTGACTTTTTACAGGATGTGGGTATTTAAAGAAAGCTTATTTAAAGAAGAAAATATTGATGTTTTGAGGACCAAAAGTTTTCTTTAACTGAGCAATTTATTTGCAGCACCACACTATTTGTCCAATTTCACGGTTTTTGTTATTTTTTTTGTTTGTTTGTTGAACACTGTCATCCTTGCACAGGGGCCATCCTAATCTTCCCTGTATGGTTCCAATTTTAGTGCATGTGCTGCTCAAACAAGCACCTCACTGCTTTTAGTATAAAGAACAAAGTACACCTAGTTATACCCTTTCATCCTAAACTTATTTGATTCTCAGAGACACATTTCTCATAATAAAAAAAAAAAAGCCATAGTAGCATTCTTTTCTATTACCAAAACTTACTAAAATTTGGTAAAGTTTTTATCTGAAGATGAAAATATATTCTGGGCTGCTTACTATAGTTTTAAAGGTTCCAGAAAACCAATTTCTTTTGGAAACAGATTTTTCTCAAGCAGTAGGTTGATCCTATTACTTTGCAACTAGGTATGTAAAGCAGATCTTTCCTTTTGAAGGAGAGACACAATAGCTTTTGCTATAAGTCAACACAAGTCAACTACTTCAAAACTCAGGGTTTGTGACTGTCTCAAATGCTGGCTTCACAAATCTCAACAAACCAGACAAGCTTATGGCTAACAGGTACAATCACAGGTCCCTAAAATTTTACCTACAGCACTTTTCTATGTTTTTCAAATATCTGCCACCTTGACGCATACATGGTATGATATGACTCAGATTCACTGATTTTTCCTTATTTCATGAAATGAAAACTCATTATGATCTACACACTCTTAACATTATATACTGACACTACAAGAATCAAAAACGAAACTAATTGTTTATACTAGGAATGGAAAAAGTAGCTTTTAAAAGGTACATTAAAGCTGGGAGAGGTGGCTCATACTAGTAATCCCAGCACTTTGGGAAGTGGAGGTGGGAGGATCACTTGAGGCCAGGAGTTTGTGACCAGCCTGGGCAATATAGCAAGACCCACCATCAGCCCCACCCTTATAAAACAATTAAAAAATTAGCTGGCACAGTAGCATATGCCTCTAGTCCTAGCTACTCAGGAGGCTGAGACAAGAGATCACCTGAGCCCAGGAGTCAAAGGTTGCAGTGAGCTATGGGTCACTGCACTCCAGCCTGGGTGACAGTACAAGACCCTGTATCTTAAAAAAAATAAAATAAAAAGTTAATTACTTGTAAATTTCTCAAATAACTGAAGCAAAAGGAATGTCCCAAAAATGAATGAGAGAGGCTGAGGTGGGAGGATTGCTTGAGGCCAGGAGTTCCAGACCAGCAAGAACGAGACTCCTGTCTCTACGAAAAATAGAAAAATTAGCTGGGCACAGTGGCACATGCCTGTAGTCCCAGGTACTCCGGAGGGTGAGGCAGGAGGATGGCTAGAGCCCAGGAGTTTAAGGTTGCAGTGAGCTATGATGATGCCACTGCACTTTAGCACAGGCAACAGAGCAAGATCTTTTCTCAAAAAAAGAAAGAATCACGGTACCCAACACAACCGCAAAATAGGTTTTGGCATGCACAGCCAATTGAGAAAGTTAGTACTGATGTTGAAAACATGCTCCACTTCTCTGTTCCCAGGTGCAATTTTGTAAGTTACAAGACAAGTTACAGGACAAGCCCTACCAGCATGGTTCCACGAATGACAGTAAAGCTATCCTCACTACTAGCCTGGTTCCAAAGTTTACAAAAAATCTTATGTTAATGTCTTTAAAAGATCTTTAATGAAATAAAGGCAAAGTAAGGAACACATAACAAAATGTTAAATAACCTAAAAAGTTATTTCAGTATGTAAAGGAACTATGTGACAACTCCAAATGATCAGTATTTTCAAGAAGTATTTCAAAAGTTTCACACACATGTTAAATACAATATGGCAAGAGCAAAGATTAGACAAATTCAAACCCAGTGCCAGAAACTAAACCACCAGCTCCGAATTTAAAAGCTGTCTGCCCCACCTTAGGTGGTCAGATATACTGAGACAGAAGCCAGTATCTTAGTAGCAAGTTAGGCCTCTTCCTCTTGCCGGGAAGCGCATGACAAACCGCGTCATGCAACTTAAGTCACCCGGTCACTTAGCAAAAATTATATCTAGCTTCTAAACTTAGGACCAGATGGCTTTCTATGCTCAAAAGAAATACAGAGAGCAGTGAAAGTATTGGTAGAACGGGAGGCTTAAAAAATGCCCCCACTTTCTGAGCCTGTAGACATTTAGCACATCATTAGATCTGAGTCCTAGATTCTAAGACATGCTTTAATGGAGGCTCGCTCAACCTCCTCTGATTCTGTTTTGCAACAGTGAAGGAACTTGTCCTGCTTTACCTCAGTTCCCTGAGAGCATGCGGCCCTGCAATTCAATATCCTAAACTGGCAAGGAACGGTGGAAGAGGGAAGGAGACGAATCCAAACCAAAACAGCCTTCTTATAAAAGACAAAAAATAAAAAAATCATAATTCCTCCTCCGCCCATAGCAAACCCAACCCAGAAATTTACAGTGTGTTAAGAAAAGCAGCATTGCTGAACTGCAAACGTAAGAGTTTTCCTTTGACAGGCTACGCACGGTTTTCAGCTGTCAAATTACAACTCAGGAAAACACTATCATTAGAATAAAAAAGGAAACAAAAAAGCTCACACCACAGGGGCTGGTAGGAGCTGCCAGCACCGTTTCAGGAGAAGGAGAGCAAAGGGAATCTAATCCACTTCCCCACCCCCGCCAGAATTCATCTCCTCCCAGGCCAGGCAAACCTCACCGCAGGCGCTCAAATTTAATAATAATAACAATAATCATGGCGCTTCCTCCCTCTCCTCCCCGCCCCCCCGCATCTGCCGGGAATCGGCTTCTCTCCCCCGGGATCCCCAGGCCTGGCAGGTCCAGGCCACCCCACCGGACACATATCCCCGGGCCCGGGCAAGCCCGGCCCAGCCTACCCCGGGGCCCCTTGCCCCGCTTTTCCTCTTCCCTCTCTTTTTACCTCCACCATCCCCCATCCGCATTGTCTGTCTCAATTCAACTTTGACTAATATGGATTCCTCGGGCCTGGGCCGAGAGGTAATTACAGCCTGCCCCCCGGGAGCCAGAGCCCCCCCCATCTCCGTCGAGTTCAACGAGGCTCCTCGCGGACGGGGGGAAGGGGATGTGTAGCGCGCTCTCCGGTCTACACCGCGGGTCCGTCTACACCGCGCTTCCCCAGTGGCCCCCAGCCCCCGGAACCAGAAGTTTCGCCCGGATAGGGCCTAGCAGGGGGCAGTAAGGACCCCCCCTCCACCCCAGCTGGACTGCCCGCGCGTAAACACAGGCGCCCGCCCCGGCTCAGCCCCGTGGGGGAGGGGAGAGAGGGAAGGGCACCCCTCCCCCCGCCCACCCGCCGACCCTATTACCTGTCATTGAGCTGGTCCTCGGTGCCCGGCAGCGGGTGAACCACGAAATGGATGGACGTCATGGTGCTTTCCTTCTTGTCCTCCTCCCGAGGACTGCCCCCTCGCGCTCTCGCCCGCCCCCCCAATCCCCTTCCCCTCCCCAAAACCCAAAGCTGCCGCCGCCGCCTCCTAGTCCCCAAATGGAGGGAAGCTAATGCGCAAGGGCCGCCGCCGCCTCCCTGCCGGGCTTGTATCCGCGACCCGGCGGGGCGGGCAGGAGGGCAAATCACCACGCTACCCGCTCCCCCGGCGACAGCGCGCAGTGCGAGGCTGGCTGTCCGGACCCGGGGCGCGCCGCCGCCAGCGGCAACCGGGCGTCGGGAGAGAAGGCGACTGGGGAGGGAGGAGAGGGGCGGGCTGCGGGGACTGTACGGTCCTGGCGGCGGACGGGGTCCGGACTACAGAAGGTGGAGAGAGCGAAGAGCCCGCACCGCGCGTTACTGGCGAGAAGCCACCGGCGCCACCAGCACCGCCGCCGCCATCTTCACTTCTGCCCCAGTTTCTCCGTCTCGCAGGCTCCGCTCCGGATCGGCGGGGGAGGGGCGAACGGGAGGAGGAGGAGGAGGGAGGAGACCGGCGGGCGGGGGCACGGCGGTGAGGGGGCGGGGCTCCGGGAAACGGGCGGTAAGGCCCTTTCGATTGGGCGGCTCAACGTTGCCGAGCCACGACGCTGTAAGGCGCGTGCCGATTGGGCCGTTCGGCTCTCGAGCCCAGCCCCCGGGGGTGGGATGTCTCGGGAGTGAGTGTTCCGGAGAGCACGTGTTAGGAAGGCGGAGGCGGAGGGGCGAGCCCGCCGGGAGGGAGAGTAAGTGTGCATGAGTCCCAGAGGAGGTGAGAAGGAAGAGGGGCTCTTTCCTTCTCTCGAGCTGATTTCCCGGTGGCAACCCTAATTATTTTGCAAACCCTTAGGGGCTTTCTGTTGTTGTTTCTCATCCTTCATCAGCATTTGTATTTAAAGTGGAAGTGCAAAAGCAGTTTAGGGGCAAGAAATACACAGCCTTTTATTGGAAAAGTAAGATACTTGTGTGAGGACTTTTCCAGAAAGTGATAGTGGGATCATGGAGCTGACTTTGTGGCAGCTTCTTTTATCACCCTAGTCTGCAGAGTTTCCTTACCACCACCGCCATCACATTCCCAAAGACAAAATGTGGAAATTTCCACTAATTTCCTGATTTAAGTGATTCATGTTTTTCTATTACTTTTAGATGAAAGATGATATACCTGTTCTGCAAAGGGGTTCCTTAACTTATGATTAGTGAGTTCATAACGGCAAATTCTTGAATAGATCTTTTTTTCCTAGGGAACTAGTTCATAGCTTATCAAAGGTTTCTGTGACCTCTTCAAAAAAATCAAGTACCTGTTTTAAGGCAAAAACTGAAAATAGGAAGTCTCTTCTCCAGTCTTTATAGATGTTCATTAAACAAGGGTTTTATAAACCGTTCTTAAGGAAGAATAAATACCACTTTTCCTCTTTTAATGCCACATACACTCTTTTTTGCTTAGGAAGTTCTTTTGCGCAAAGTATATGAAAATTTATTTATGAAATCAGAATAGACTAGGTACCCCTTGAGGCAGATAATGGAACACTTTTATAGGTCACCAGCTTCAAACATCAGCTCAGATTAGACTAAAAAGTGACTTCAAGGCCACTATTAAGAAGTCCATGTGAGCCCTGAGGAAGCAGGGTAGACAAATGTACACTGCTAGTTTTAGAGCCAGGCAGATCTAGATTTTAATTCTGTTTCTACTCCTTAACTATGCAGCCTTTATTAGATTTATTTAACCTATCATAGCATTTTTTCTCATTTGGTAAATAATCCGTAGTAATAGATTTACAGAGGGTTGCAGTGAGGTCTAAATAAGATAACATATGTCAAGCACCTATAGTAATTCATACACACAGTAGGCTCAGCAAATGGAAGCATTTATTTGTCAAGTGCTCTCTATGTACCACTTTTATACCTTATATCATTTAATATTCAAATCACACTACTGGGTAAACAATATTATCCTTCCCTATTATATCGGTGAGGACACTGGGGCTCAAACACCTTAGGTAGATGCTGAAGCTGAGACTAAAACTCAAGTCTTCTGCCTCTGATTCCATTGCTCTTTCCACTATACCACAGCTGCCTTATAGTAGTTAATAATTTAGAAGGAACAGAGTATTCAAATTCAATAGAAAAAAAAAATGATGTGATAAATGCAATAAGAGTGCCATGGAAGTTGAAGGAGGAAGTGATTCCAGCCAAGAGAATTAAAAAAGTTATTTAAGCTGCCCTATCAAGAATGTTCTGAGCACAAAGAATATCTGGCTTAAACCTAGTCTTTTCAGATATGCCCCTGAACACACCACACCATCCCCATACCTTGCCTCATCTCTTTTTCTTCCAAATCTGCCCTTTATCTTTCATTATGCTTCTATCCGACTTTCAACTTGATTTAACCACCCCTGGTTTTCTAGAACTGAGACTTTCTCTCCTGGCTGAAGGTTGGTCTTCTCCTTCTAGGCAGCTCATTCAAACTGCCTATGTGGTCTTTGACTGATATCCATCTTGACGTTGCTTACCTTTTTGTTGTCCCAGGTGGCATGTTAGGAAGAATTTTACTCTTCCAGGGATCTATCACTTTGGTGGGTCACACTTTGAACAAGAAAAAACAGGTAAAGGCATGGAGTTGTGAAAGACCATCACATGGATGGGGGAGGAGGAAATATAGATAGGGGAATCGAGATAAGCAGAGGTCAGGCAAAAGCTCTTTGAAGAGTCAAAGTGCAACACAACCTGAGAGAAGGAGGCTAGGGACTGCCTTTCTAGTAATTCAGACTAACTCTCCCTTTGAGGACAACTAGAAGAGTTAGACAAAGTATTTCTTTAAATTTGCTTAAAGGCACAAGAAAGCTAATAAGATAATGATGAATTACCAAACCAGGATCCAAGGGATGAATAAGACCCAGAGAAGAGAATCCTCTCTTTGGAGCACTTTTTCCCCAGGGAAATGTTAATTCCAGAAATGCAAACTGAGAAGCAAGAGATTGAGCAGTTAGTCTGACAGGCACTGAGGGCTAAGACAACAGGGATTGATGTCTAGGATCCCCCAGTGCAGTGGGGAGTGCTAATGAACCCCTCTTACTTTGTATTGAGCCCTGAAGGACTGCATCCCTGAAGTAGGCCATGTCTTATATTTGATT
Source organism: Avahi laniger (assembly GCA_963575035.1). Taxonomy (NCBI): domain Eukaryota; kingdom Metazoa; phylum Chordata; class Mammalia; order Primates; family Indriidae; genus Avahi; species Avahi laniger. The sequence goes on from CAUYSK010017827.1 coordinate 24,627, forward strand.
TCCCCAAAAGCAGACCTTGAGACAAGGATTTGGCTATAAGTAATTTATTTAGGAAGTGATTGCAGGAAGCACTGTGTGGGAATGGAGATAAAAGATAGGGAAGGGAGAAAAAACCAATAAAAGATGGGCTGAAGAGTGTTTTACCATCAGGGGCAATTGGAACTCAATCCCACCAGGAACTCTGTGAGAGACTGTGTGGGACATACTTAAGAATTAACCTAATGAGGAGCATGAAAGCTGGAGGTATTTGTATTTATCCATCAACTCCATCTCTCAGTAGTTAAGGGTTGCTCCTGGTTTGTTAACTACCTAGGTTGTTGATAACTATGTTAATGTCTAACAAAAATTAATTGTGTTATATACCAAAAAAAATTAGAAAATGAAAATTTTGGCCAGACGTGGTGGCTCATGCCTGCAATCCTAGCACTCTGAGAGACTGAGGTGGGAGGATCACTTGAGGTCAAGAGTTCCAGACCAACCTAAGCAAGACCCCATCTCTATAAAAAGAAAAAAAAGAAAATGAACATTTTAAATACCATTTAAAATAATATAAAAATCTATTAAATGTCTAATATCTAAGAACAGATCCAATGAAAGATGTGTAAAGCCTCTACACAGAGAGCTTTAAAACAATTTTGAAACAAATAAAAGATGATCTAAATAAGTGGAAGATATACCATGTTCATGGACTAGCAGACTGAATATTGTGAAATTGTCAAACTCCCTAAATTGATCTATAGATTTACTGCAATCACAGTCAAGATTCCATCACTTCTCCTCCACCCCATAGAACTTTACAAGTTGTTTTTCAAACTTATGTGGATATGTAAGGAGAGACAAAGAGATCAATGAAATAGAATAAAGAGGTCAGACATAGACCAAAGCTAAAGGAACACATGACTTATGACAACATAGGTACTTCAAGGCAGTTTAGAAAGTAAGGTGCTTGCAATAAATTGTTCTGAGATGGTTAGATATCTTTTTTTAATTAAATTTAACTCCTGCCCTTATCATACACAAAGATCCAGGTACATTATAGATCTAAATTAAAAGGAGAATAATAAAATCTTTAAGAAGATAATATAGAAGGATATCTGTATGACCTTAGGGTTAGGAAAAACTTCCTAAACTGGACAGAAAAGCTCCAATCATAAAGAAAAGGATTGTTATATTGGATTATATTATAAATAAGAATTTCTGTTCATCAAAAATGCATCATTAAGAGATTGAAAAATTAAGCCACAAAATGGAAGAAGATACTTGCAATTCATATTACTGATAAAAGATTCATATCCAGATAATGTTTTTAAATTCCTAGAAATTACAAAGAAAAAGAAAACCAAGTTTTTGTTAATGAGAAAAATACTAGAATAAGTACTCCACCAAAAATATATACAAATGTTTAATAGACATCTGAGTTGGTGCTCAACCTCATTAATCATCAGGGAGCAAATGAAAGCAAATGAAAACCACATTCAGATACATACACAGCACACCCTCCAGGATGGCTATAATCAAACAAACTTACAATAGCAAGTATTAGCAAGGGTGTGGAACAAGAAATCTTACAGTTGGTCAGAGCTTAAACTGAAGTAATCGCTTTGGAAAACATTTAGTCATTTTCAACTAAAATGGAGATACTATGTACCAAGATACAAAGAAAACAATGTCCATAGCAGCATTCTTTGTAAAAGCCTCAGACAAGAAATAATCCAAATGACCATCAAACATAGACTATTATGGTTCATGCAATGTAATACCATACAGCAATAAATATGAATGAGCTACAGCTATTTGCAAAACCTGAATGAATCTCACAAACGTAATGTTGAATAAAAGAAGCCAGAAGTGATACAATTTCATTGATATCAGCTTCAAAAACTGGCAAAGTGAAACTCTATTGTTAGGAATGTGTTTCTAGATACTAAAGCTAACAAAAGCAGAGAAGAGTTTGCCTTAAAAGGTAGCAGATACTTTATGGGAGAAGAAGGAGTATTGATTGGGAAGTGGAATGTTGACAGTGTTCTGTTTCTTGAGCTGGGTTACAGGGTATTCATTTATTATAATTTATTTATACATTTTTATTTTGTCTACTTTTCTATATATGTGCTAAATTTACTATAAAAGATATTTTTTTAAATGCATTGTATGAAAGGAGAGAAGGTTAGCACTTCCTTACAAGGATGGAAAAGGCCCTGGGGCCTGACAACACACATATGATTAAGGCATTGCCACGTACTTAGGCATCATGTAACCATCATTTTTCAAAAAAAAAAAAGAATGGCCCTACTTTATACCATATGATATAGAAATATTAACTCAGTTAAGTGAATTGTAGACCTAAATGTAAAAACTAAAGCTTTAAAACTCTTAGAAGAAAAAAAAACAAAAAAATAAACAAAAACAAACAAAAATAGTAAAATAAAACTCTTCTGTGGCAAGTGCCTGTAGTTCCAGCTACTCTGGAGGCTGAAGCAGCAGGATCAGTTGAGCCCAGGAGTTTGAGGTTGCTGTGAGCTAGGCCGATGCCATGGTACTCTAGCCCGGTCAACAGAGTGACTCTGTCTCAAAAAAAAAAAAGGAAAAAAGAAATGTTTTCTTAGATATAAAAGCACAAACAGATTTTTAAAAAAAGATAAGCTGAACTTAATCCAATTTATTTTCATCCAAGAGAGAATTGGACTTAATCCAATTTAACATTTTTGTGCTTTGAAGAACACTATCAAGAAAGACAACCCATGGAATGGGAGAAAATATTTGCAAATCATACATCTGATAAGGAACTGTCCAGAATATATAAAGAATGCTTACAATGCAACAGTAAAAAGACTAATAATCCAGTTTTTAAATGGGCCAAGGGGAAAGAAGGAGCTGAGAATGAGCTCAAGTTTATAAAAGAAAATGAATAAGACAGGACAAAGCACTGGTTTGTGATGACCTAGTAATACTAATGAAAAACAGAGAGAAGGCAGGAAGTTTCACTCCTGACTGTACTATCAAGGACTGCAGTCTGGAAAATATGGCAAAATAAATATTTTGAAAGTGAAAAAAAATTATTTTTCTTGAGACAGGGTCTTGTTCTGTCACCCAGGCTGGAGTGCAGTGGCATGATCAGAGCTCACTGCAGGCTCAAACCATCCTCCCACCTCAGACTCCCCAGTACAGGCTCACATCACCATGCCCAACCTGAATGTGAAAAATTAAAGCTCTTACTAGGATAAAAGACTATCAGAGAGGACTGAGTTGTCTTGAATGAAGTCAAGCCTCCCTATAAACTACACACCACGGTACCAAATGAAGTTAAAAATCTGGAAAAAGAAAATGGGCAAATGATTTGATTAGGTATTTCTCAAAAGAATATATACAAATGGCCAATAAGCACATGAAAAGATGCTCAATGTCATTAGTCATTATAGAAATGCAGATCGAACCAATAATGTAATAATACTACCTCTGATCTGCTAGGATAACTAAAATAAAAAAGACAGTAACAAGTGTTGACAAGGATGTGGAGAAATTTAAACCTTCATACATTGTTGGTGGGAATGTGAAATAGAGCAGCCACTTTGGAAAACAGCTTGACAGTTTTGACAATTCCTCAAAAAGTCCAACCCATAGTTACTATAGACGAATCCTAGGTATATAGCCAAGAGGATTAAAAACCTATGTCCACACAAAAACTTACACAAATGTTCATAGTTAGCATTATTTATAACAGAGAAAAAAATGGAAACAATTCAAATATCTATCAACTGATAAATAGATAACTAAAATGTGGCATTTCCATACAATGGAATATTATTTACCATGAAAAATAATGAGATACTGACACACTCCACAACATGAATGAACCATGAAATGTGGTAAGAGAACGAGGCCAGACACAAGAGGCCAAATATTATGATTCCATTTTTATGATGTGTCAAGAATAGGCAAATCCACCAAAACAGAAAGTAGATTAGTAAATGCCAGGGGCTGGGAGGAGGGGGAAATGAGAAGTGACTGCTAATGGGCACGTGATTTGGGGGACAGGATGATGAAAATGATTTGGAATTAGATAGTGGTGATGGTTGCACAACTTTGCGAATATACTAAAAACCACTGAATTATAACACTTTAAATGGGTTAATTTTATGGTATTTGAATTATATCTCAATAAATTTGTTTTTTTTTAAAAGGGGGTAGCTGACCACAGTGGCCCATGCCTGTAATCTCAGCACTTTGGGAGGCTGAGGAAGAGGATCACTTGAGGCCAAGAATTCAAGACCAGCCTGGGCAACATAGCAAGACCCGTCCACAAAAAAATTTAAAAATTAGACAGGTGTGGTGGCACACGCCTATAGTCCTGGCTACTCAGGAGACTGAAGTGGGGCATCACTTGAGCCCAGAATTTGGAGGTAACAGTGAACCATGACTGCACCTCTGCACTCCAGGTTGGGCCACCAAGCAAGACCCTGTCTCTAAAAAAATAAATAAACAAAAATAAAAAGGGAGGAAAATGGTTGTATGAGTTTATACTTCCACTAGCAGTGTATTGAGCTCAGGCTGATATATGCAATTGTTAATCAACTAAATTGGCTTCTACTTTCTCATTGCATTAAAAAAAAAGGTATCATGCATCCAAAAAATGATTTGTTGAATGACTCCTATGTGCCAAGCACTAAGTATTAGAGATAGATGCGATGGGATAGGTAAGGTTTTTGCCTTCACGGGGCTTACGGTCAGTGGCAAGGGGTGGGAGGGTGGGATTACAGGTATTTCAATAAGATATTAAGTCACTTACCCAAAGTCACACAATTATTAAGTGTTAGAATCATGGAAAACAAGATCAAGTCTCATAGGACCCGCTTAACCTAATGCCCTTATTTCACAGAAGAATCTGAGGTTCAGAGAGGTTAAATTGCCTGGTGACACGTGGCTTGTTACACTCTGCCGCAAATATACAAGCATCTTGAGTTTGGGAGCCCAAGGGAACCCTGAAAACTCTCAAGGTCAATCCATCTGAGATCTTTTTCAGCTAATCTAATGGGCCTTAGCAGCTTAAGGTGCCCTCAGAAATGAAAGAAGATCTCCAGGATGCATTAGCACGTGGTCATCACTGTTTGCCAGGTGCTGGGCACTGGAAACCTGGCAGGGAGCAAGATAGCTGCAGTTCTTTCCCAGGGATTTTGTGGAGTTTGGTGGTTCCAGGTTTGTGGTGCAGGTTTGATAGCTGTTTCAGTGGCTACCAAAGACTTAGCTTTGAAGACAAAGATACCTACAGATTTCTGGGCCCCTCCCCAGTACTGTGATTCCACTGGTCTGGAGTCAACCTTGGAATCTGTGTTTTTAACACTCCGCAGGTGATTCTGGAGAACCAGTGATTTGGGAAACAACAACTGACCTAGTGTACTTCACTTGGCTTTTAGAGCTGAGAAAAGCAAGACCAGGATATACTCACTCCATTCCCACAACTAGATAAAATCGGTTTAATCTAGTTATGGACAAAGCATTCATTCATTTATTAAACAAACACTAAGCACCTACCATGTACCATGTGGTATGCTAAGAGTTAGAGATACAGCAAAGAATAAGACAGCACAGTTCCTGCCCTCATGGGGCTAACATTTGAGTTTGAGGTTGCAGTGAGCTATGATGATGCCACTGTACAATAGCCCAGTCAGCACAGTGAGACTTTGTCTCTCAAAAAAAAAAAAAAATGGTATATTAGGTTGGACTGTATAAAATATAAACAGTCAATATTTAGCCATTTTTGATCTACAGAAACAATTTCATGTGGTTCAGTTTTATAAATGGGAGTTAGAAAGAGATGGAGTCCAAAGTGATCTATAGATTCAATGCAATCCCTATTAAAATACCAACATCATTTTTCACAGATATAGAAAAAATAATTTTACGCTTCTTATAGAACCAGAAAAGACCCTGTATAGCAAAAGCAATCCTAGGCAATAAAAACAAAATGAGAGGTATCAATTTACCAGACTTCAAACTATACTACAAGGCTATAGTAATTAAAACAGCTTGGTACTAGCACAAGAACAGGGACATTGATCAGTGGAACAGAACTGAGAACCCAGATATAAAACCATCCTCATATAGCCATCTAATCTTTGACAAAGCAGACAAAAACATTCACTGGGGAAAAGAATCCTTATTCAATAAATGGTGCTGGGAAAACTGGATAGTAGAAGACTGAAGATGTAGAAGACTGAAACAGGATCCACACCTTTCACCTCTGACAAAAATCAACGCACAGTGGGTAACAGACTTAAACCTAAGGTGTGAAACTATTAGAATTCCAGATGAAAATGTTGGAAATACTCTTATAGACATTGGCCTAGGCAAAGAATTTATGAAGAAAACCCCAAAGGCAATCACAGCAACAACAAAAATAAATAAATGGGACCTGATCAAATTAAAAAGCTTCTGTATAGCCAAAGAAACTGTCATGAGAGCAAACAGACAACCTACAGAATGGGAGAAAATTTTTGCATGCTACAAATCCGATAAAGGGCTGATAACCAGAATCTACTTAGAACTCAGGAAAATCAACAAGAAAAAATCAAACAACCCTATCAAAAAGTGGGCAAAGGACATGAACAGAAACTTTTCAAAAGAAAACAGAATAATGG
>CAUYSK010017829.1:0-44122 GCA_963575035.1 Avahi laniger
AAAGCAAAATTTGGTCATTTTAGTCCCAAAGTTATAGGATATACTGTATATATTCATGTGATGTCTGTATATGTTTGATTAAAATATAAAATCACGACATAGCTGACTCTGTATTTATCATCTGAATACTTTTCAACCTGAAATAACATAAAAGCTTTTTTCTTCAAAAGACCAATATTTAAAGGGTGTTGATTTATGTAAATCAATAATTTATCAACTTGCTGTCTTTCCTTGCTGCTAGCCAGATGCTTCTCGCTTTGCTCAGCCAGACAATGTCAGCTGCAACACATAATGGCCTCTGCTTCATGTAGAAATAAAAGCATAAATATTTTAAAAATCCTGCTACAGGAAGTAAGGAGGGTTGTGGTGGGGGTGAGAGATTTTACTGGTTTATTGTGAGAGTGGAACAAGTCTACATATTTTATGGGTTGGTTTTATCAGAAGTGGAGGCAGGGACGTTTCTTAGCCTGATTTTTATCTACTAACAAGGCTGACAGACCAAAGTCTTTTCATAGCAATTTGTTGAAGACATCTGGTGAAGCTTTCTAGGGGATGAACACACTGCAGAGTGTTCCTCTGGTATCAGTTGGCATGGCAACCAGTAAAAGACTATTCAACATCAGTAGGTTTCAAAAAGGTTGAGGCCTAGTTGAAAATCCATTTGGGCTCCTACCTGCAAAATTCTTTTGAAAATGCACTAAATCTTTTCTTAGGGCTCTAGAGACTGAACCAATATGTACAACTGTGGAACCTTCAATCTTAAATAATTTTCAAAACATGGGATTAATGATTCCAGTCACCAGAGGTATTACAGAAGATAGGAAATTACTGGCACCGTGCTGGAGAGGATATTAATAGAAATATGGTTGTTGTTTCTCTTTGTGTCTTATCATACAGGAAACAAAGACTTGTTTTCAAATTTCTATAAATTTTAAGTTAATAGGATCAAATAAATGAATGAAAATCTTTACAGGTCATTTTAAAAATAAAATACATTTGTTTTAAAGAATTAAACATGATTTTTAATGCTGAAAATAAATAATTTATTTAAAAATATTTATGCTAATATAGAGGGTTTTTTCAAAAGATTGTTACTATTTTATCCTAGTTTAAGGACTTTTTAAATATTATTATAAACCAGTTTAAGAAATATGTTTTGCTATCAATTAAGTTATAACTCTTTGAAAGTCACTAACTAACTTTTGAAAGTCACTAACTAAAATCACTAACACTAACTATGCTTTACGGTGTAAACATAATTTTTATAAGCTGTAGCCAAGCTAACATAACCTTAACTAAAATGAAAAGATCCCATGATATTTTATCCAAATACTTGTATTGCACTGCAGATTTATAGCCAGGATTATAAAATGAAACGAAGGAAAAAAAAAGGAAATAAATTTTTAAAAACATATCCTAAAAATATATAAAATACAAAAAACAAATCACAACAGGCTACATCATTGCCCTGATCATGAGTTAGGTTATGAATATTTCATTTAAATTATTCATTCAACAGAGAGTAGTTGTCAAACTTAATTTTTAAATATAAGAATATTACTTAAAATTTAATTAATAATGTTATTCTTGAATGATTGGTTTCCAATGACCCATAGAACTTGTGCACTGGAGTCCAGTAATCACCACCACCACCATCACTGCAATATTTAGAACATGTCTTTGTCAGTACCGTATAATACAAGTGCTGTTATCTCCTCCACCTCAGAGGTAGTGTGAGAGTTAATGATATGACACAGGATGCTCTGTGAGTTGTTTGAAATCATTCCATGAGGCATAGTCAAAGAGTAGCTTATTTGTATTATGGAGGAGTAATTGTGGTTCCACTATATTACACTCTATTGCCTCAGAGGCAATTAAAATATTTGCAAGCGATAATTCAGCCTGCTATAAAGGACAGGAAGCCAAAAGATCTGCGTGCTCTTCTTGGTTCTAACCCTGATCTGAATGATGGGGCTCCCCTCCCTCCTTCCAATCTCTTAAACTATCTCTTGGGAGAAAGGGAAAGTTCCAGAAGGTAGCCCTTGCTGCTCCCATAGAATTGTAGTAAAGAGGGAAATTTTTGTGTGAAAGGGTTTTCAAAATGATAGTTCTAAAGTATAAATTCCTATAGTTACTAGTGAAGTAAGGCATGTATGGAATAGGACATTTTGGATAAAATATTCAACATAACCAAATAATACCATTAAATTTTACAGACATTTAGGAATTTAATATTTTTATAGCTTCTCCAGGAAGCACGGAACAGCAACTTTTTCTCCCAGGTCTAGGTGTTTTCTCAGCTCTCCCTCTCTTTCTTTCTTGGTCTTATTCTCTTATTTCTCTGAAAATTGCCCCAAAACTACTGGCTGTTGTGCCATGACCATGAAGCAGCCAGAAAAGGAAAGTCTTTGATAATGCTCCAATTATATTGATATGGAGCTCTTTCTTTTATAGCTGGCTAGAGCACAGTGCCAATATACTGATTAATAATTGCAACAATGTATAAAGCATTTATGAACTGCCAGACACTATGCCAGGAGTTCGACCCATATTACTTCATTTACTCATCACAATTTCCCCAAAAGATGGTTATTATTATGCCTTTCTTACAGATGAGGAAACCGAGGCTGAGAGAGGTTAAGTAGAATGGTTGTGAAAAGATTTAAACCTGGCTCTGTCTTTCCCCAAAATTGTACACATTTGGACAAATCAAAGGGCCAGTGAAAGGACTTTTTTCTTTCATATTTATTCAAATAGAAAAATGAATGTATTCAGAGATCAATGAATAATTCATGGGTAAACGTCATAAGGAGAAAGTCTGTTCTGACCTTTTCCTCTTAATTCTCAAACTATTAAAAGCAAGTCTTAAAAGCTCCCAGAATTCTAGACCTCCATCAGGAATTTAGAGATGACAGGTCATTGCTTCTAGAAAGAGTACAAAACTCTCAAGTTAGTCTTATATGTCTGTGTGAGGGTCAATCTGCCTCTGCACCTTCCACTGCGAATACTTAAAGCAGCAAATGTTGGCAATAAATGGCAGAGACCTTCAATTCTCCTGCTCTGTCCATGTCTCATTCATTAGCCTTTGGTAAATGCCCCCTCCCCCGACTCCCAGCAGATGCATTCTTCTCCAACCTTCTGACACAGGACCCTCAGGTCAGTGGATTGAAGGACAAAGAATGGGAAGAAATAAGCAATCAGCATGACATACGAACTTAATTTAAATGGACAAAAATTAATTTTTAATTAGAACATATGTTGAATACATGGCCCCAGGAAACTGACAGTTGTGCTATATGTCTTGCTAAACTTGTTTCAGTCCTTGCCGCAAGGATGGGGTCTATCACCAAAGTGGAAAAATTCCAAAAGCCAAGAGGCTTCAGCCTCTTGGAAATGATCCTTCTAATCATTTTTCCAGGATGCCAGGAATAGCCTGTTGCAAGACCACAGGTGTAGCTCAGCAGTGAAAGTTTGCGTGGAAGAGCAATTTATAACATAGCTTGGAATCTACCCTGTCACGTGCTGAGCCTTCAGATGTGTTGTTTAATCATAGCTCCAACCCCTATATGCACAGGACTATCCAGGGCTCCAAGACCAGACTCAAAGATTTATCTTGCACCCAAATCCTCTGCCCTCCCCCCACTATAATCTTTAGTCTGGAAAATAGCAACATCATCTACTTTAATATTTAGCAATTCACACCCATAAGATGCCTGCAGCCCATTTAGCTAAAAAAATGGAGAGAAGAAGATAGTGTCAGCATGGGTCAAAGGCATACCAATAGATAACAGGTCAATTCTAGGATGGAGGAATATTGCACTATGATAGTTTCAGAGTGAATCAGGTACTAGACTCTAGAAAACTCAATGACGATGAAGGTCATATAAGAAAATGGTAGTTTCCTACGTAGCCATGGGAATACGGATGCAATACCCAGTTTGGGAGGAGATTTCAGGGAAGTTGGGGGCTGGGTGCACGATCACCCAGATGCCTACCAGGTTTGTGGAAACGTGTTGATAACATGTATACTGCATAAGATGGGCATAAGTTCTGGGGGCCTTGAACATCTTTCTGAAGAAGTTTTCATCTGAGATATAGTTTCAAAAATGGGTAACCTGTACTCAGAAAAGTGGAAAGTACAACCCATACAGAGGGGCCAGTGTTTCACAAACATGAAGGTTGATATGGTAGTAAAACAGTTGCTCTTGCTGGAGCAAAATTGTTATATTGTGAATTGGATGAGATTTTATCACTTCTGTAACATGAAACATTCTTAGATAATTTTTCCTATTGGACTTAAAAGTACACCCTTCTAGTGGAACTATAACAATTAACTAAAATGGTTGATCTGCAGTAAAACTAAAACCGCAAGCTAAAGCTTTATAAAGAGAAGCAGTATGAGATTGAGGAAAGAATAACCCAGACTGACCTACAGGAACTCAGGATGCTGAGAACTAGCTGTGAGAATCGGGGCAAATCTGCTGATGTTCCTAAGGCTTAGTTCCGTTATTCATAAAAGTGTCTCTAAGATCCTACCCATCTCTCTGAATTTTTACATCTTTGGTGGTGGTGTCCATATCTTTATTGGACTAAGCTCTTTTGCATAGAATTGGGGCCCTACTCAAATTCCTTTTCAATTAATAAGTTCTCCACTAAATAACTATTATTTCAAATACAATTATTCTACATTTTCCAACTTCAGAATGATTCATTCTAATGAAGTAATTAGCTGTTTTACGTGACATTTTTCCTACATTTATAAAAGAAGATGGTCACCAGAAAATAACTCATTTCCTACTTTTTCTTTAAGTTCAAACTTTTGGTTTGTTTGATTTATTACATAGATTAATTTACTCAGTTCAATCACACACACACACACACACACACACACAAACACACACACATATATATACATTGATTAGAATCCTCAGTATTCCTGTCACAAAAATGAGGGAAGATCATAGTGGCCTGAATTTGAAGTTATATCCTGGGCAGACATTAGAATCTAACAATAATGAATATGTTACCTTCATACTATTGGAAACCAGGAACCACTGTCAACATGCTTAGAAACTCATGAGAAATGGAGATCCAGAATTTTGATACTATATTGAATGTCTTAAATTCCAGTTAATGGTATCAAGATTGAGTTTCAAAGTATAGTTCTCTTATTGGGTTGGTTGCTAATTATTCAAAATAATTATTAAAAATACTTGGGATTAAGGTCTTTGTATAGATATATTATTTAAACCTAAAAAGCACCTAAGAAAAAATTAATAGGCTTTTACTTGACTTTAACAAACATTTATTAGGGACCAAATACATTGTTATTGTACCAAATTCTGGGGATAGAAAATAAACAAAACCATGGTGTCCTCTCCTCTTAGAGGCCTCACACAGGGCTGTATGGAGGAGGGGCACCACTGCAGCGCAGTGTCCTGAGTGCTAAGGGAGCATGAAATAGGAAGTGATCTGTTCTGTCTGAGAGGTCAAGAAAAGGTTACACAGAGGAAGTGATATCTGAGCTGCAATTTAAAGGATGGATGGGCCTTAGCTGGATGCAAAAGGGGCAGAGGATAGAGAATTCCAGGGAGAGGGAAAAGCAACTGACCTGAGAGCACAAGCCTTTTTGGGAAGAAATATGAAATAATATGAAGATGTATTTTAGAACATAAACTTAGAAACATAATGATATTAAGGACATTTGATCCTACATATAAAATTTGAGATTTTGTGCACTGGAAAATGAGGTGAGTAGGTGCGAATAGCCAGCCAGTCAACAATGGCCTTTCGTGCTTCTAAAGAAGAAGAGTTGAACCAAGAGTTTCTCCCTGCCTTTCAAATTCGAAGTCGTCATCTGGAGAATAGGGATATAGAGGAGGCAGGGGGAAAAGCAGTAAAATAAACCTCCAAGGTTGGGGCTGTTTTGCACTTACCTATTCTTTTGTTTAATAAATTTTTACTGAACACTATGCTATATACTGGGGAAGAGCAGAATACAAAGTACATCAGTGGCTCCACCCTTTCACCCTTAAAGAGATATCCTCAGAGTGAGGAAGAAGATGGAGTAGAGGCAGCATCCGCCATGAGTATGAAATATACAGGGTATTACGGGAAGTAGACCTGCCTTTGCCTCACTGGAGAAGGTTTTCTGGAAGAGCCAGTCCTAGAGCTAACTGTGAATGGATGAACAATAATTAACCACTTGAAATCTGTGTGGCCCTGAGCCACATTTAGTTTCTCTGGGCCTCAATTTCCTCATTTGTAAAGAGCAGACATTAGGCTGGCTCAGTGGTTCTCAACCCTGGCTACACATTAGAATCACCCAGGGAGATTTTAAAACTACCAATGCCCAGGACCTAATGCAGACCAATATTAAATCAATGTCTTTGAGGGTGGGGCCCAGGCCTTGCCAGTTATTTAAGGCTCCCTCGGTGATTCTAATGTGCGGCCAGTGTTAAGGATCACAGAATGAGATGATCTCTGAGGTCATTCTCATTTGTGAAATAGACATTCGAGATTAGCCTAAGCATTAATAGAAATTACAGAAAGCATACAATCCATTCAACAATCTCTTCTGTACCCCCCATTCCTGCACCTCAATCCCATGGTCCTCATGTTGCCCGAAAGCACCACAAAGAAGCTTATACCTTGGAAGTGCCCAGGACCGAAGATTTTCCTCCCTCTCTGATAAAAAGTATGCCTGACATCCAATTTTCTCAGAGAATGGTCTCTGCTGAGAAGCTCTTTTTGGTTAGTTTTTAGGGTCCTTGTCAATTTACCTTTGACCATTTCCTCCCTTCTCAATCTTCAACTTCAGGAAAACAGCTCTCTTAATTCACCCATAATTTCCCTTCCTTATCCCTGAGCTTTGTGGTTTGTGAAATTTTACATATACTTAGTACTCTTCTTACATGCTATCTCCTATCTAAATTTTATCCAAGTTTCCAAACCCAGTTCACCTCTTAATATTTTTATGAAATTTATCCAGATTTTACCTTCTGAAATTTATGTCACTATTCTCCAAATTATAATTTGTACCTGCTTGATTCATTTATTTCATAATTAATCATTCCCTACCATGTAAGATCTCCTATTGTTGTGGATAAACCATGTGTATTATTTGAATATTCTGTCGATGTTTACCTTGCTTGGGAAGAACAAAATAGGAAGAAAAGTTAAATAACAAATTAAATAAGAAAATCACATAGGAAATTTAATAGGTATAGTAGATGAAAGAATTTTTAAGTTGCAAGGTGCTATAGAAATGTAATTTATTTATTTATCCATTCATTCATTTCTTTGATATATATTTATAGAGGCCCTACCATGTGCTTGTCCTATTATGGGAACTAGATATTTTGGGGGAAAAATATCTGGAAGTATGGATTTTTTCATTCTATTTGGGAGACCAAACAATACTTAGCTATATACACATACACATATATAATACGCTATGTGATAGTAACCTCAATGAAAACCAACAAAGCTTGGTAAGGCTGTCGATAAGTAGGGAAAGAGTTATATCTCAGGGAGGGTTGATAGAGAAGGCCTCTTCACATCCTATAGATCCTCTGACTGGTTTATTACCATATTTACATAGGCTTAGACTAGTTCATGTGAGCCCATTTTTTCATTCTATGAAATAGGAAGACTATATTATTCCCTTTCAGAGAAAAACTAGATTGGCTTATGATTACAGCAGAGTACCAAGAAAGCAGGGTGACTCCACTGTACTGGCCTTTAAATAGAATATTCCTATTCCTTATCAGATATCTGTAACTTTCTTCAACCTGTGTGTAGAAGAAATTCTTCCACATTTGATTAGTATTCCATTATGGGTATTAAATTTATTCTTGAAAGAGAAACGGCTTTAATGGCTCAATATTTCTGGTATTTTTTGTACACACATGCACACATGCACACTCAGGGCTTGAATTTAGTAGGATTTTAAAAATTTTTTCCTTAGCGACAATCTCCCACAAATATTTCACAGAGACAACTAGTGGCTAACCCTCAACTTGAATAAAACATCAAAAAATTAAATTGAAAACAACTCTTTGCAGGTGTAGTTGTTAAGAATAAAGGAGAGTAATTCGATTATTTGTTCTAATATGTTGACAATTTCCAAAGGAAGCGGAAGACAGTGTAATGAGTTGAAAACATAAAATTAAAAGTCCTGTTAAATTCCTTCCACACACTCTAGCACAGTGTGCTTTAAATGTGATGGAAAGCCACAGGCTAGTTCTCATAAAACCAAACCTGGTTCACCATTTCTGCTGCTGACAGGAAATGTCATTGCTAGGAAATAAGGCAGCAAGCTGCCGTCTCCAAAGTATCAGCACCTCGGAGACAGATGAGGAGAAGAGGCCCATGTGTAAACAAAAATGACCTATGCCCTGGATGAATATATGTGAGTTCCGGGAGCCTGTTTGTGTCTCTTTGGCTGGAAGGGCATTGAAAGAATCTTAGGGGAAGTATTCTGCTCCTAAAGGCAATGTGGCATGTTATTAGAAAAGAAAGAGTAATAAGGAGAAGAAATTATAAAGAAAGGAAAAATAGTCAAAGTGATATGTTGGTTGAATTCTGGTGGTGAGAGTTTTCAAACTCATGGGCATTTAATAAGTAGCCACGAGACGTTTTTGTACAGTTTGTGATATTGAAACATGCTTGGAAAAAGTATGTGTGTGTGTCTGACTGTATATATGAATATACAAAACATTTAGAGTCTTCTAGTCAGGAACAATGGGTTGTACATCATGAGAAGAAATATTATAATTTTCCTCTGTGTGTGATGTGTGTAAGAGACAGACATGGGTTATGTGAATTTAAATAATTCATGTAGTACACATATACAACTATAAACTTTATTAGAATATGTAGACTGGAAAATTTCAGGTATGTGTGTATACATTCAATCTATGTTGAGCACATACCTAATGTGATCAATTTATATTTCGTATGTCTCACCTAGGGATTTGTACTTGGGCAAAAAGGGTTACAGAGTCCATTAGCTGTTCTGAATTTATGACAATAAATCCCTTGATGTTTGGCTATGACAGGAATTACTCTCCTCTAATGAGTAATAAATGTGGATAAGTCATGTGTCCCATTGGATTACTTGGCTAAAATCACATTTAGAAGACGGCTAATTGTCTAAAATTTATCCAAATTCAATATAAATTTTATTGCCACTAATTGCCTTTGCAGGTTTTGGAACATTAAGCATATTTAAATGTATTTGTCATAGCACTTCTATGCATATGTAATACATGAATGGCATAGTCGCTACTATCCAATTTAATCTTTTCAACAATTTTGGTAATTTAACATTAGATCATTATGACTTGAAATACAATTTTCCATTTTTAGAACTGTGACATATTGTATTTTTAAAATAAATGTTTTTGTCATGGGTAAGCTATTATTATTTTGCAGTTTTGACATGACTTAATTGTAACATCAGTATTGCCAACAAGAACATATTGCAACACTTGTTAGTACCATTGTGGAGTTACTCACATTGCCATCCTAAGTCAGTGGAACTATTTTACCCAGTGCCAGCATACTAAACAACTGCTTCCAAAACTTCTATATATCTTAAACATAATCTCTTATTTGAAATTTTACATGGGTTGGTATTAAATAACCAAATTAAAAAATCCCAAAAAACATATAAATATTTAGCAAAATAAATTGAGAGATAGCTAAATATGTAAGAAGGCATCTATTTTTAAAAGATTTCCATAGAAATTTTGAAGTTTTCCTTTACTAAACAAGCCTATACAAAAGACATTCTATAATAAAGACATCTGCACCCAAATATTTATGGCAACACAATTCACTATTGCAAGGATATGGAAACAACCCAAGTGCCTGTCAATCCATAAGTGTATTAATAAAATATGATATATGTAGACAATGGAATACTACTCAGTTACAACAAACAATGGTGATCTAGCACCTCTTATATTTTCCTGGATAGAGCTTGAGCCCATCCTCCGAAGTGAGGTATCACAAGAATGGAAGAATAAGCACCACATGCACTCACCATCAAATTTGCACTAACTGATCAATGCTAAGGTGCTCACATGGTAGTAATATTCATTGGGGGTTGGGGGGATGGGGATGGGTAAACTCACAACTAATGGACATGGTGAGCATTGTATGGGGGAAGGGCACACCTCTAATACTGGCTTGGGTGAGGCAAAGTCATAACATGTAACCAAAATGTTTGAACCCCCATAATATCCTGAAATAAAAAAAGTCTATAAAATAACATAATAATATATATTCAAAGGAGTTTTGGCTGAGATGTTTTTATATTGAAATATTCTTCATTATGGAGAGTCCAAGGTAGATGTGATTAGCTCGAGGAAGGATAAAAGAGAATAAATGAAATGAGTAGCTCTTCTAGCTATTTTGAAATGTAATTTTCCCAACACAAAGAAAAGATAAATGTTTGAGGTGATGCATATTCCAATTACCCTGATTTGATCATTACAAATTATGTACAGATATCAAAATATCATGTTCCCCCAAAACACGTACAACTATTATATGCATTTATATAAATGAAATAAGTAAAGATACATTTTCTTAACTAAGAATTCAATGAGATAACAATTATAGGTCAAATGACAATATGATCACATCTTCCTACTCCAAATATATAGAAATAAGGGATAGAATATAAAAATTATATATGAATATATAGATGGGTTTTTGTGCTATAAAGGGAAATTTCTGTGCACCAGAAACAGAGAGGGAACCCCATGACGTAAGCAGGAACTGGAGCTGCACTGCTCATTGGAAGCCAGGGCTTGAAACAAGTCATCTGAGTCCTGATCCCAAAGCCTATATGAAGATGGGACCCAGAACACATGGTCTGTGCTGGATGGTCTGAAGTACAGATTCCACATGAAGCCTATGACCTCACTCTGTCCATACATAGGACCTAGAATACCACCTACCAAGTCTGGAGAAGAGGTAGAATCACCCAAAGGAAATAAAAAGTCATGCCAGACTGTTACCAGGTGTGGAGCCTGATCTGCACACATGGTAGATCTGGGTTCCAGATGACTTAAAAACCTTGTATATGGAGGAGCACACTGGAGAAATCTCCCTGGAAAGATGAAATGACTAAAATGAATAAAAACCACACAAAGAAATCCATTAACATGAAAGAGAGAGTATGGACCCAACAACACTGATAAATTTAGATCCAAGAAAATAATAATTATGAAACAATTTGGAAATGACTTTAACATAGAATGTTTAAAATTCCTGTCACTATAATAGAGGGAATAACCCCAATGAAATAAGATTTATTTTTTCATGAAAAGAATTTAAAAATAATTTTAACACAAGCCATTAAAATAAGAAATCATTATTTAAAAAGTATAGCTTCCCATGAAAAATAATCTATTAGAAATACTTAAATGAAAATTATAGTCCAAATATCAAAAAATTAATAGATGAGTTTAAAAGTCACCAGAAAGTAGTTAAAGAAAATGTGATTGAATTGGGTGATAGAATATAAAAAACCTGAATAATGTTTCATAAAGAGTTGAAAAATCTGGGAGAAAAATTAAGATATATGTAAGATTAATTAAGAAGCTCCATTACACATCTAATATTTTAGAAGAATAGAATCGTGTGGTACAGTTGAATAGATAATATTTAAGGGGTTTATATCAAAGAATTGCCCATATTGAAATATTATTTATATTGAAAATGTCCAGGTATAGGATAATTATGTTCAATCCACAACTGGTCACATCATAAAAAAATTACAGGTCATCAGAGATCAAAGAAAAACAAAAGCCATAGAAAAAACTTAGATCGTTTACAAAGAATGACAGAAAAACCAACAGTCAACATGTCATCAGCAACTAGAATGCAGAATACAATTGCACCTTTAAAACATTATAGGGGCATAAAATCCATGAACTGAGAATTTTAACCCACCCAAATAATGATTTCAGGGGATAATGTAATGGGCAGTTGTTATATTTTCTGACTATTCCTGTCTCAGTTTGAGTAAAAAGCAAGAAGAAAAATGAAAGTATAAAGAAAAAATGTGAGGCAACAGGCAACAATGAGAAAAAGATATTAGTGAAATCAGACAGTAAATATAAATGAGTATGAACCACAATAAACTAGGAGAATAAAACAGACACGTGGGGGGACATTAAAAAATAAGCTAGATAACATAGAAAAATAGCACGGTTGGCATTCAGAGGACCGTTAAGGCACACTGAACTCGCGTCATTTGGGGAAGCAAAGAGGCTAATTATATATAATCTGATAAAAATATAAATTTAACATGTATTTTCAAATTTGGAGTTGACTGCTAAAGTAATGCAAGTATAGTATGTGTCATATTAATCTTTTTAAACAGCTTTTGGTATTTTTAATATTTTCTATATTTTTGGTGTTTTCATCTCTTTTGTTTCTGCTTAAACATTCTCTTCCTTCCTCTTTGGGTTTGCTCCATGACTCATCTTAAATTGAATTCTTGGCTTATTTATCTTTATCTTTTTTTATTTTCTCTGGAATATATTTAAAGATTCCTAATACTATGCTACTGTGTAGCATTTCATCATATGAATAGTTTTAGCCATTATGAGTAGTGCTACTATGAATTAATTATCAGGTATGCATATGTTCAGCTTTAGTATATATCACCTGTTTTCTACAGTAGCTGTACTAATGAACTTCCACCAGTGAGCTACAAAAGTTCTGACCGTTTCATACTTTCACCAATATTTGGTATTGTCTTTTTTTCCTTTTAGGAGTGTTGCTGCGGGTGTATTAGCAGTGCTCTGAATTTTAAATTGCATTTCTCTGATGACTAATGAAGTTAAGCACATTTTAAAATTTTGTTTTTCCATTAGATTTATGCTTTTGTGAACTGCTTGCAAAATATTTTTGCCCATTTTTCCACTGGGTTGGTTGCTTTCTTCTTATATTAATATATTGGTAGTTATATTGTTTATATTCAGGGCATAAGTACTTTTTCAAATAAATGTATTGTATACCTATTCTTCCATTCAGTGGCTTGCCATTTTTACTTCCTAATAGTGCCTTTTGATGAACTGAAATTTTAATCCTAATGTAGTCCAAATTAGCGTTTAAAACAGTTATGGATAATTGCTTTTTAATTCTTATTTAGGAAATATTTTCCTTCTATAAGAGCAAAAACTATTTTTTCTGCATGCATTATTGTTTTACCATTCACTTTTAGATCTATAATCCATTTAGTTTTTATTTTAATATATTGTGTGAAGTAGAGGTATTATACATACACACACACTTGCATGCACATACACACATCCTCACATACACACATATAGACATCCATTCGACCTAGCACAATTTATTGAAAGGTTTCTTTCCCCCACTACAATGCACTATTATTATTTTCATAAATCAGAAAACATATGTGGATCTGTTTTTAGAATCTCAATTTGTTTGATTGATCTATTTGTCTGTCCTTGAAATTATACCATGCTGTCTTAATTGCTATAGTTTTTTGTTTCTATACCTGGTAACGTAAGTCCTGCAGTTTTGTTCTTCCACTTGGTCTGTCTATTTCAGAGTGAATTATTTAATCACTTTACTTTGTGTACGTGCACACAGAATGCTGTGATTTTTAATGGAATTGCATTCAATCTATTGATTGCAGAGAATAATTGACCGCTTTAAAATATTAAGGCTCATAAACCATATACTTAATATATAAATTTATCTAAATATTTTAAATAACTCTCAATAATGTTTCATACTTTCAGTATAAAGATCTTGTACATCTTTCATTAAATTTCCTCTTAGGTATTTGATGTTTTTGTTGGTATTATAAATTCTATCTTTTTAGGATTTTTTCTTTTGTTTTCCAAATAGAGACAGTCTCTCTGGAGACTGTCTATCCAAAAAACTCTACGTAATCAATTTCAAAAAAAAAATTAAAGAAATGTAATGAGTTTAGTAAATTAGATGCTCCAGAACTCAAGAAAATTTCTTAAGTATCAGTAATAATGCAATGCATGAGACAAACAATAGCATAATAGTATCACAAATCATTCTTCAATTTTCAAGTTTTGGTGAGGATGTTCTAAATCTGTTTCGAAATTGCTTGCAATGGAACCAACAGGGCTAATGTGTCCAGGAAAGTTTAATAGAAGTGCATTGTTATCTGAATTTGATGTTGCCAATAGTGAGTAGATTCTTTTTTGTACAGCACAGTGTAGGCAACATGGAAGAAATTGCATGGTTCACTAATGTTTTTCTGTTTTCCTTGTCTAAGGGGATGTTTACAAATTATAATTTTCATACTTCTTTTTGACACTAAGAGTATTAATTTTTATACCCTAAAATCTATGTAGAGAAATTAACTTCATACAGCCCTGACTGAAGGTCAATAGAGGTTGATCGATTAATAAAAGCATATTAAATTCACACACACACACACAAATGTCAACAGTAGATAGAAAACCAGAAGTAAAAAAGAGAACCAATTTAAATGGTGAATCTCAAAAGAGAAAAGTTAATAAGGGATTTTAGCTAGTATCTAAATGTATCTGCTTTCAATATCTATTATTACTTATTAGTAGGATGATAGTTCCATGTGTAGTACATGTAAATTACTGTCCATTTTCTTTCCTTTTTCAATTAATACATGCCATTAACATGGAAGAATGATCTAAAGATTATTGAGATTTCAACTCTTTGGAGTCAGTTTTTAAAAGTCTTTGGCAAAATTAAAAAAAAATAAGAGAAAGAACATAGACAATTCTAAATTTGGGTACAACTCACTATAACGACACATAATTTGATGTGGCAATAAAAAGTATGAAGTATCAAGGTTGGGGATAAAAGAAAGAAAACAGTAGCTTAAAAAATTAAGATTTTTTTTTCTTTGCAGCCAACTGAAACAGGTTGAATTGCTTAAAGAGTTGTGAGTTGTTATTTTAAAAGTGAAAGGTCAGGTACAATGTGATAAAAGCTTTTGAAATACATGCATGAATTTCCCATACTGTAACTCAAAATGCCATATATTGGCCAACATAAAGAATGTGATTGCATAAGTAAATTTTGGTCACCAACCTGGTTATCAATCCCAAATGGTGGACAAATTTGAAAAGCATGTGTTTCAAGTGTAAAATGATGAAGAGGGTTAATCAGAAGATGAAAAATCTAAGAGATGGGTTTTCTTCTTAGGGAGAAATAGAACTTAGACATATGTAAAAAGTAGCACAATGGTAAGTGGCAAATATTGATTTAAAAAAAAATTTCTTCTAGGGAAGAGAAATGTCTTAGGTTTAGTAGAACTAACTCACATCATACAAATCAACAGCAATTGGCTCAAGCAGTTAAATGTAAAATAAATAAATAAATAAATGTCTAACAGATACATAGACCCATAATATGTTTTTAGAGAAATAAACACATTTTAAAGGACATAAGATTACAATGAAGACAAAAAGAAGTATACCAACACAAGCAAAATATTAAACACTAAAATAAAAGGCATAAAATACAGGCTGAGGCAGTCCTATACAAGCCCCTGTAGCTTGGCAAGTGAAAGGTAGGCTATGTATCACTTCCTTCTCACCTACTCTGGAGGGATCTTTGCATAGTACACATTGGTATGTGCCATCTTCAGGAAAGCCATCTTTTTGATATCCTTGCATACTTTTTCCTTTTCATAGAGAAAATTGACCTTAACTGCATGAACTTCATTTCTATTTTCAAATATTGTTTTTCAAAAAATAAATAAATTTAGAAGATGATTTGGTTGGAAATAAATGAGAATTTCTTTTTTTTTTTTCCTTCTGACCCTCCAACACCGAGAATTTCTTAATCATAAATATTAACAAAGTACTGAAATAGTATCTTAGGAAATCTCTAACAAGAAAACAATTGACTAATCTAAACATTTTAGTTGAAGTGTAGGTGCTAAATTAAATAATCTGTCTACATCCTTCCTTTTTATGATTCTGTTACTTAGATAGACTTCAATCTACAGCAGTTCCCCCAGACAAGGGAGACGTCACTGAGTTATAAAAGTGTCGAACTAGCTCCAGGGACAGGCATTTCACAGGGTAAGAGGGAAATTTTTCAAAAATCTCTAGTCTTTCATAGTTTCTGATGTAATAATAACATTGTATTTGCATAATGAAGATCTTTGTATTGAGTTTACTCAATTTTATTATTATAGGAAAATGGGATTTGGAGAGCTTTATACTCTACATTATTCCCTAAGAAACTTGAAAGAGAGAAACGTACAAAAACAGCTACTTGAGATTGGATAAGTATATATTGGGTGATTTTCCGATTATATTTTTAAAATATTGTTCCCAGATTCATGTACACATTTGGATAAAATAACTGCACATATTTATTATGTATATTTTAAAAGGGGAAAAATACCATTAAGTTCCATGGAGTAAATATATAGTCATTTCGTAAATTATTTATCTGGAAACCTCAAGAGCTTTTTGCTGCTGTTTCATCTGTCAGTTAAATTTGTTTTAGTGGTATAAGTAATAGTTATGTGATATTATTGTATAAAGTAGCCATGAAAATATATACAATTTACTTGTAAGAATGATCAAATAAATAAATACATAAGGGTATATCCTGTCTTGATCAATGCGTGTAACTCAGCAAATGCTAATCTGCCTTTTGCTTATACTTCTATGTGAAAATGTACACACTAATTTAACATATGCTGTTTTATTCATTTCTAAAAAGTAAATTATGTGTCACATTTTTAAAGTGTGAGACTCATACATTAATGGAGTTGGGTTTAAAGAATTTTGTAGACTCCTAAAATAAGTTATTGAAACATTGTGAAAAATAATGAAACAACCTAAAAATAATCCATCAGTTTGTTTCAATATACCAATGAAAATATGTAGAGATAATGCTCTAGTATTAATTTGTTAAATGAATACATGTTTTAATAATCACTACCTTTTTTACTAGCATCATTCAAATTTTCCATTTTCTAGTGTATTTTTCCCTCAAAGATATAAAATTAGAGAGTTAAGTAACACTTCACAGATTATTCTCTGGAAAGCTTATATACATCCATCCTTAAACATTGTGAGTGTATGGCTTAGGACTTTGTCAAGCCTGTAGAAAATTTATTTTGGGGACTTAATTCTTACAGTTGCCCCTTTCTTACCAAATCACCTGATTTCTAGGTAAGGAAAACAGATTGAACATATTCATAAAAATTCCCAGTCCAAACATACTCAAATAATAAAATAGATATATTTCAAACTTTAAAAATTATGAAAAAGAAACACTCTCCAAATGCCTCATGCAAATAGTGATACGAATTAGGCAGTTTGCTATATGAGTTTGCACTTCAAGGGAACACTTTACAGCTAGAGATGTAAATTTGGAAAATATCAACATATATATGCTACTTTTATTAACAGAACAGAATTAGATTCTATTGAGAGAAAATAAAAATAGGGAAAACAACAGAAACCAGAATTGAGTCCTCATCTTTAGCATTTAATGCTTAGTTAGAGGAGGAGGAGGAGGAGCTAACAACAACAACAACAAAACTGGAAAGAACTAACATTGAAACTGGAGAAAAAAATTAAAAGAGTGAGGCAGCAAAACCAAACAAGCATGAAGTGTTTCAACAAAAAGGAAGTTTCACTGTGTCAAGTATTTCCTGAAAGGCTGAGATAGATTTTAGGGACAAAGAACTGACCAGTGGGATGTAGCAAAATGTAAGTCAATGGTGAAATTGACAAGATAGTTTCAATGGAAGCAAATAGCAGGGAAAGGAATGCAGTATGGCTGCCCAGATAAATGGTCAATACACATTAGATACAAATAATCATAAATTTAAGTGAGACCAGATGACCTAATTATATAATGTTCTATAAATATACACTAAGTAATTAATTTTCTCTAGCTATTTTCACCTACTTTGGTGAAACCACATGCATTTGTTTGCTACAGTTGTCATAGCAAAATACTACAGACTGGGTATCTTAAACAACACAAATTTATTTCACAGTTCTCAAGGCAGAAATCCAAGATCAAGCCTTTAGCAAGTTTGGTTTCTCCTAAGGCTTCTCTTTTTGCTAGCAGAGGACTGCCATCTTACTGTGTCTTTATATGTCCTTTTTTCTATGGTGTGTGTTTGTCTCTCTCTTCCTATAAGGGCACCAGTCATACTAGATTAGGGTCACACCTTTGGGATCTCATTTAACCTTAATTGCATCCTAAAGAACTTAGTTCCAAATGCAGTCACATTAGAGGTTAGGCTTCACCATATAGCTTTTGAGGGTGGAACCTATTCAGTTCTTAATACTACATAATTGGGAGATAGTTAAATTTAACTAGGGCTGGGTATACAAAAAAAAAAAGAAGAGATGAAAGAGTAAGGCTATTTGTAATGGTGTTAGACTACAGAATCTCAGTTTATAAGTGGGGAAGAAAGTTTTGGAGAGCACATAAGAAGCAGAGTTAACAGACTAAGGTTCTTAATAAAGAAGAAAAATTGTTGCATGAGTAGTGATAATAATAGATAACAGTTACTGAACACTGCACTCCTCATAACAATGCTCCTCACTACAATGCTATAAAAAAAGGCCTAATATTAATGTCATTTTACAAATGAAGATACTAAGGCACAACATAGTTCAGAAACTTGTAAAGGTCACATTTTTATAAAGTGGAAGAGACAGAATGTGAAGAAGGTCCAGAGACCACTGTCTTTACCACTGTGCTATAAGTGAGCTAGAAGAGAAGGAAGAGAAATCCACAGGGAAGAATTCTCAAAATCAGAATTCCTGAAATGGGAGCTATATTGGGCATGACAGGCTACAATGCTAATCATAAAAATGTTTGGCTAAATTTAGATTGAGAAAAAAAAAACTATTGGAGGAGAAAAGTCCAGAGAGTGAGTAGCAATGAAATCATGAAAGGCGTTTTTGATAGCCTGTTGAGAATTGAATATTTTTTCTCGTAAGAAGTGGCCCAAAGTCTGGAAGAAATGGTAGTCAGTTGGTGTAAGGTCTGGTGAATATAGTGGATGACAGAGAGTTTCTAAGTCCAACTTCTGTAGTTTCAGCAGCATTGTTTGTGCAACATGTGGTTGAGTGTTGTCTTGCAAGAGGATCAGCCTGTCTCTATTGACCAATCTTAGCTGTTTAATCACAGAATCCTCATCATTTCATGCAATTTGTTGTAGTAGACGTCTGGCTGTAATCAATTGACCAGATTTCATGAAGCTGTAGTGGATAATACCAGTGCTGGACCACCAAACAGACACTATTAGCTTTTTTTGATGAATATTTGGTTCTGGACTGTGTTTCAGCACTTCATCTTTAACCAGTCATTGTGCTGAACACTAGTAATTATCAAAAAGAATTTATTTTTTATCACACATAAAAATATGGTGTAGAAATGGTTCACCTTTATGTCATGACAGCAAAGAAAGGAAAGCTTTGAGATGATTTTTCTTTTGACATTTGTTTAATTTATGTGGTACCCATCTATCCAGCTTCTTTACCTTGTCGATTTGTTTTAAATGGTCTAATATTGTTGGAATAGTGATGTCAAACCTTGTTAATTTATGCCTAGGTTAAGATAAGTTCACTGCCATTACAGTTTTTAGTTTGTTATCCACCTTGGTTTCAGGTCGTCCGCATGGCTCATTTTTAAGATTACAATTACCAGGATGGAACTTTTTAAACCATGGACATACTGTCTGTTCATTAGCCACATCCTTTTCAAACACTTTGTTGATATTTTGAGCTGCCTGTGTTGTATTGATTTCATGACAGAACTCATATTGGAAAATAATACAATTTTTTGACCTATGATTGTACAAAAATTGTTCTAAAAAACTTTGATAATCACAAATCAAAGTGTACATTTGAAAAAATGAGGATGTACCTTTACAATAAAAACAAAAGAAGTGTTAAAGTGAAATGTCACAAATATTAACTATCAAACTTAGTACTTAAGGAATTTGGACATTTCACATTTAATAACCTAATACTATCTATTTGGGAATAGAGCTTGCAATAGGAATACTCATGTCATAGTAAGCTATGTGCATATTGAGTAAAGTTATAAAAGACAAAGTTTTTTAAAAAAATGAAGAGGATTACATAATTTTTTTGAGACCATTATCTTTGGCTACAAATATCAATAACAAAGATGATACCCGGCCAAAGTTGGACAGGCAGGTGCTGTGCAGACATCCTCCCAGAATTATTTTTTGTGGAAGGTTGCAGTGTTTGCAGTCTTTTGTGATAGTTTTTATTATCAAGCATTTATACATGAGAATTGTGTCCTCATAGCCTTCCCCAGCTCTGTTG
The DNA here is from genome assembly GCA_963575035.1 of Avahi laniger. Classification (NCBI taxonomy): domain Eukaryota; kingdom Metazoa; phylum Chordata; class Mammalia; order Primates; family Indriidae; genus Avahi; species Avahi laniger. Next base: position 20,364 of record CAUYSK010017829.1, read on the forward strand.
GGGTTTTTTTGTTTTGTTTTGTTTTTCTTTTAAACATAAATGACTCCATTTTGATTCTGACAACTTTCCCCGTTTTGATTAAGATATTTCTTTGAAGCATCACTGATTAATCATTCTGTAGTTAGGTTTTGATATCCTTGATGCCAAGATGAACCGTCTCAAGTTACTGCTCTGGCTCCGCATTGGAGGGAGTGAATGGCAACAAGAACTCAGGGTTGAAACTCTTTTACCCACATTTGACAACAAGGGAGTTTGAAGGTAGTGACTCTCAGGCTAAGCCTACCTGCAATTCATCATTACTTTCAATTTTGTCTGTTTTGTAGTCTTTTGCTATCATTTCAAAGTGTTAGGCTGGCATTATTCTGTTAGGAGTTGTATAATACTTCTGTAAAAATTTAACAAGCAGCAAATGCAATGTTTAAAAAAAATACAAATAAGTTAATATTAATATGACAATCCCAGTGTGCTTAATGGTTTTAAGCCATGAACCTAGGCTTAAAGACAACCAACTGAATACATCAAATAACAATTATTCTGTCAAGTGAAAAAGGAAGGCATTAAGAGGGGTAAGAGTCTCATTGTGATATGGAGTCCTGTTCTGATGTCTTAGGAAAAGCTGTCTACACATGAAAACTTGAAACTGTCAACTTTTTATCCTGGTTTGCAATTTGACTGCCTCTGGTTATGGCATTCGAGCATTTTGATAAACTTTCTGTGTGGCCCATATATCTGGCATGAAACTTGTTTCGTAAAATTTATCTACTTTTAACTTATAAGGCTTTAGGAACAGAGCAGTGCCTATTTTTAGTAATTTCGTGGAAGAAAGTTGGATTGGAGGAATCAAGAAGAATTCAGGATCTAGTCTAATCTCTAGGTGGATAACAAGAACTTGAAAACAACACATAGAGCTACAATTTAATAACAGTTATCTTATAGCTTTTCTTTAGAAACATGCCTTCTTCTCTCTTCTCTGATCACATAGAAATCTCAGATTTAAAACCTCTTGAGGCTAGGAAGCCAAAACAAGGCAGAGTTTAGATTTTTACCTACAGTCAAAGTTTCGGGGCCTGTTATAAAGTGATGATTTTTTATCTACTCACTGTAAAGCTGGGAACCCTTGAAGCCAGACATTCTATGCACATTTTCGAATACAATATTTAGTCAAAGCCTTGGTAATATAACCAGTGTTAAATTATGTCTTGTTATATGGAGAGAATAGATTTTTATTGAACTTATGCAAATAATCATATTCTCATAAGAGTACTTATGAATGGTTTTTGAATTTTGGAGGAACCAAATAGGTATAAAAGCAAATACTTTCATTTTTGTTCAAAAAAGTATGATTTACCTAATTGTTGTAAACTATAGATAGCTAAAGAGAAAATTTTCTTAAATTTGGAAAATAAAAAATTTAAGTAAAGAAGCAACAATGTTTTAAATAAGTCACAAAAAACTATTTTCATCAATTATTTAATCTTATATAATTAATTTTTGTTTTGCTTGATCTTAATTGGCAGTTTTGTGAGCCCATCAGTTTCTTCATTAGAGTTTTGAAAAAATTTTATTTAGTAAATTGATCTTAAAGTTATTAGAAATTTGTGTTCAAGAATATTTGTCGAAGCCTTTTCCATGAAAAACAATTCAGGACTACAGTTGATTGCAGATGCTTTTAGAGAAAACTCAAAACAATAATTGTGAATGACAAAAATTTAGCATAGCCATGATTAAAGCCTTATGTATGTATGCCCTATATATGTATATAATTATATGTACTGGACTTTTATAGGACTAGCAACAGAGTAGGTTTATTTACACTAGCATCACAACAAACATGTGAGTAGTGTGTTGCACTAGAATGTTATAATGGCTGTGACATCTCTAAGTGATAGGAATTGTTCAGCTCCATTATATTTTTATGGGACCACTGTTATATATTCAGTCTATTCTTGGCTGAAACATCCTAATGTGGCATATGACTACACATTTATGTAAAAAATTATTGAATAATAAAGCAATGTACAAATTTAAAATGTTTTATTATTATTATAATGAAAGAAGGATGTTATCAAAAAAAACTGTACCAAGTTTCTGCAGTTATTTTGTTCCTGAAGTTTGCTGCCACCTAGGACTCTACCAATAAACAGAGTACAGGTCTCCTCTTCTCTTTACCACATATACATCTGAGCTTTCACTCTTGTCCAAGGGCTCAACACTACCAACAAGATGCAAAGCTCCTCAGTGTGAACTCACTGACACTTTTGCTCACTGTTTTTTTATAACAACTGTATTGAAATATAATTGATATATATAAAAAACAGCATATATTTAATGTGTACAATTTGATGAGTTTGGACATATATACTCATGGTACTATTACCACAAAGTAAGAAACACATCCATTACCTCCATAAATTTCCTTGTGTCCCTTTGTGTTGCATGTGTGTGTTCAAACACTTAACATGAGATGTAATTTCCTAATAAATTTTTAAGCACACAATACTGTATTGTTATCTGTAGGCACTATGTTGTATTCTTATTCACCCTACGTAACTGAAACTTTTGTGTCCATTGGGCAAAAACTTCCTGTTTCCCCTTCCCTCCAGCCCTGGTAACCATCATGTTATTTTCTACTTCTATGAGTTTGTCTATTTCTAATACCTCATGTAATTGGAATCATGCAGTATTTATGCTTCCGTGACTGGCTTATTTCACTTAATATAATATCCTCCAGGCTTACTCATGGAGTCCCAAATGGTAAGATTTCTTTCTTTTGTAAGGCTGGATAATATTCTAGTGTGCTCACATGCACATGTGTGTATACCCAGAAGTGGGATTGTTGGATCATATGGAAGCTTTATATTTAATTCTCTGAGGAATCCCTATACTGCTTCCATAGTGGTTACACTGTTTTACATTGCCACCAACAATGTACAAGGGTTTCAATTTTTCCACTTCATCACTAACACTTATTATCTCTTGTCTTGTTTTAAGTCATTCCAAGAGGTGTGCAGTGATATCTCATCATGGTTTTGATTTACATTTTCCTGATGATTAATGACATTGCCTTTTCATCTACCTGGTGGTCATATGTATTTCTTCTTTCTATTCAAGTTGTTTGCCCATTTGAAAAATTTTATCATTATTATTATTATGTTTGCTATTGAGTTGTAGGAGTTTCTATGTATTTTAGATATTAACCCCTTGTCAGATGAATGGTTTACAAATATTTTCTCCCATTTTATAGATTGCTGTTTGACTCTGTTCATTGCATCATTTACTGTATAGAAGCTTTTTATTTTGATGTAGAACCACTCATCTATTTTTATTTCTGTTGCCTGAGCTTTTGGTGTCATATCCAAGAATTCATTGCCTACATCAGTGTCAAGAAGATTTTCTTTCATATTTTCTTGCAGGAGATTTATAGTTTCAGGTCTTATACTGAATTCATTGATCAATTTTGAGTTAATTTTTGTGTGTAGTCTAAGATAAGTGTCCAATTTTATTATTTTGCATATGGATAGCTGCTTCTTCTAACACCATTTCTTGAATAGGCTATCATTTCTCCATTTTGTGTTCTTGGAACCCTTGTCAAAGATCAGTTGATTGTACATGTGAGAGTTTATTTCTGGGATCTCTATTTCGTTCCATTGGTCTTTATATCTGTCTTTATGTTAGTAGTACCATACTTTTTTGATTACTATAGCTTTGTAATATATTTTGAAACCAGGAAGTGTGATGCCTCCAGCTTTGCTCTTTGTTGGCTATTGGCTATTCCAGGTATTTTGTGGTTTCATTTGAATTTTAGGATTGTTGTTTCTATTTCTGTAAAAAGTGCCATTGGAATTTTGATAAGAATAGCACTAAATCTGCATATTGACTTGGGTAATACAAATATTTTAACAATATTAATTCTTCCAGTCCATTAATACAGGATGTCTTAAATACTTAAGAATAAACTTAACTCAGGAGGTGAAATACTTATAGATTGAAAACTTCAAAACATTTATACAAGAAATTAAGACATAAGTAAATGATATCCCCCACACACACAATGTAGAGGCTAATTTTCTGGTCCATAGGTAGGCAGCATGCTTTCATTTATGATGTTCACTATAATATTTTTGGCTTTTAAAATTTGGAATTCAAAAGGCAGGAAGAGATTTCCTTTTTTTCACTACTTTTTTATATCACATCTTTTCCCCAAGGAATAAACAATGCCACCTGCTACCTGGATAGAGATGAAAAAAAAAATCAGGGAGGTAAAGAGAATATTGGGGAACATGACCCAAGTTAGTATTTCAATGACAGAATCCTGACACTATTGCAGTGAAAACTCCTGAGATACCATAAATTCAAGAGGACTTTGCCTATTACCCTGGAGCTTGATAAATCTCCAAGGGGATTAGGGATTTGGTAATATTTATATAAATTGCTACTTTAAGCCTATGTAAATTTTTAATTCAAAGAAGATCTTAACCTTTTAGTTCATAATTGGATTTTTTTTGTAGTTGGATTTTATCTGGAGGTTCTAATTCATTCCAGAGAGTTTCTAGAGGGTTCAGATTAAATTCAAGTTCTCCAGAATTTCTCAAAGATATTATCAATAATAACCTCTACTTACACAGAAGCCAGTTGGACATTTAGCTATAACCAAACTCTTTAAAGACCTGTAGGAACCTCATGGGAGAGGCCACTTCTCAGCAAAGCCTTCTTGATAAATATTGAATCTGTACAAGTGACAGACTTACTGTCCTTCCTATGAGCTAGACCTGCCATCCATGTTATGATATCCTCAGCATCTCACACAGCTCCTGAAACATATTAGACTCTCAATATATGTTTATTAAATTGTTTTAGAAATAAATTTAATTCTTCATGTCTTCCCTAAATCAAATTTCTACTCTCAGTACAGCTATGCAGTATTTTTTACAGAAGCACTTTTTACAAGAGCTAAGCTCTGGAACCTTTGTGCTATTGTATTTTATCAGCACAATCGGTGTACGTCTGCTGGTTCATGCGCTGATTCCTACAGGGGAGCAAAGTGATTCCCAGATCATAGAATTGTGCTTTTATTCTTACTCCCTTTACTTATTCTGAGAGCAGTTCAGAATTGAGGCATTAAAGGAAAGCCCCAAATTTCAAACACAAAAGTGACAAGAACTTCCATTTTCTTGACATTCTCCTGGGGGAACCTTGGCTGCTATTAGGTTGGATTTGACAGCATTGATTGATTGTCAATTTGATTTAGAGAGCACAATGCTCCCCCTCTTTCATTTTATTCCTGCCAGGGACCCTTTAAGATTTGAGTGATATTTTACCCAGCCTTCATTTCACCCACCCCCATGTACCCCTCCTTCCTAATACAGATTTGGAAAGGGGTAGTTTAATAATATGCTAGTTTCAGTGGAAATCAATTTTTATTTCTTTTCTCCTGTGCTTTGCTGTTGGCCAGCTTTTTAGAAATTCTTTTCTCTTGTTCTGTCAAACAGTAACCAAATTCAGCTCCTTTCAACTTAAAGACAAATTGATTTTTTGCAACACCTTTGTTTATTTCAGTCCCTAGTGATATTCTGAACCTTAGATTATATTTGATTTGGGCCCTGAAGATTTCCAGTTGGACAAAAGTATACTAGAACCAAGGTGAATCTCCAGAATCCATTGAGTTCAATCCAAAGCAGGCATAAAAGCTTAGCTCTAAACATATGGTATCAGTCCTTTAATAGTTCAAGAAGTTTCAAAGTTAGGCTATGTCTACACAGAGTACTATGTTTCTCTCAGTCTTTTATTTGGAAAAATTTAAATCTACAGGGGGAAAAAGGAATACAATGAATACTGTATACCCTTCACTTGGTTTTATCTTTTATCAACATCCTGCCATATTTGCACTCTCTCTTATTTTTAATCTTTTTCTTGCTGTATAAATTATCTATCTACCTACCTATCATCAATCTATTTATCCATCTGTTTATCTAACTTGATGAGCAATTTAAAAAGTCATTGCAATCATCATACTTCACCTCAGGGAGATTCATACAAAACACTGTAGACACATAGGTTGTTTGTCAACTGCCTGACAAACTTATTAAAAAAAAATCAGAAGAACACATATGAATGGCTTAGTATAGTTGAAAAATAAAATAGTTGACAAAATTAAGTTTTGTTTTAAAAAAATTATGTTTTCATTTAGTGAATCACTTGTGTGTGTGTGTGTGTCTGTGTGTGTTTGTGCTTCTCTGTGTGTGTATCTGTACATGTGTGTAGACCAATAGTTTCTTTCTGCTAATTTGGCACTATATGGAACTAGATAACACTTGCATGAGATATACACATGCATATAAAAAGATTTGACATGTAAATTTAAAACATATAAAAAAGTTAAAATGGCAAAGGTGTAAAAGAAATGCATTTCTGAGTTTTGAAATGCATCCCTTGCCAATTGCTTCTGAACCCAAGAGAATTGAGGTAGAGCTAAACCGGCACTTTGCCATGACATGGAGGAAACTAGGGCTCTGATGAATTTTGACATGGCAGTACTTGCATGTCCTGAGGGACTTCCACATACTGCTTTACCTTCCTGAGGTAATAGCCACAAAGCTGCATTAAGTTGTATTTTCTGTGCCCATCTTCCACACTGAAGAAATGTAGCTAAGCACATTACAGCACAGGAGGGAGGAGAGGTAGCAAAAGTGAGTCTACTTACTAAGAGATGTGTGGAAGGGAAACAGGAGATGATTATCAGAAGGCAGCTTCAGGCCCTTGGAAATGAATGAATATCGTTTCTTTCTTAGAATCTTCTGGTTGCATAGTTTCTTTTCCAATAACTAATGTGTAGCTAGAATTGTTTAATTCTGATAGCAGCCTGAGATTACTGAGCTTTCAGAATCTGGAGCGATGACCCTAAGAACAACTGAGAGACTAGTGAAATAAGGGAAAAGTAAATGTAAGACAGATCTGTACCAGGAACATGGCTCAGGAAACTACTCTAAAAAGGTCAAGCACATGTCTGACCTGATGAAGCTGAAAGGCACCATCTCAGTGGCAGCCTGAGCTTTCTTTTACACTAACTGGCTTCCTAGTCACCTCCTAGGGGAACTGCCGGGCTCACAAGATAGACTTTGAAATGGATGACTAGGGATGTATTTTATGAGGATGGAGGAAGATGCAGCAGCAACCTGTAACCACAGACACCGTCTTCTTACTGGTTTGTCAGGGGAGTTTCCTGGTCTGCAGTCTATATATGGAGTGTGTGTTATTGTCCTTTCTCTCTCTCTCCTTCTCCTTCACTCTTTCTCTCTTTCCCTCCCTTCCTCTCTTTCTCTCTCTTTCTTTCTCCCTCTTTTCTCTCTTCCTCTTTCACTCTCCCTCCCTTCCTCACTCTCCCTCTCTTCTTCTCTCTCTCCCTCACCCCTTGTACTACTTAATTAAGTAAACTGAAAAGAAGGTACAAATAAAAATTTTCTACATGAGTATCTCAAAAGCAAAAGCACCCACATTGACACCATGTCCTTTCTTATAGCTCAGTTAAGGCAGCTGGCACAGAACTTCATAGATGGTGAATATTCATAAGTTCAATTAGCCAAAAACGTATCAGCATTATTATCATCCAACACAAAAATGTTATGTGTAGCCTGAATCTTGAATGAATTTAAAGTATAATTTGATACACATTTATATAGATAAAAAAGCAGACATAAACACATGAAAAAATATAGCACATTAAATTATAAGGACTAGATTATTTGCCCATTCACTTCTACTTGCACTCTAAAAAGTGATTTACTAAAGGGAAGACACAATGTGTTATTCACATTTATTTTTTTGACAATGTTGGTTATATTAACCACTTAATAAAGGTTGTTTGTTTGATTTTTAAAGAATGAAGTCTATTATAGGTGTTGAATGAGCAGTATCAACCAAAACATTCTACTGGAATTCAAAGAAGGAAGACACTATTATGGGAGTGGATACTTGTGAAAGATTTCACAAAGAAAGCATAGGCCTTAAATAAGAAATAAAAGAGAAAGAAAACCTGAAAGTTATTCCATAGAAAGGTCTCTTCTAGGTGAAGGTCCAAACAGATTGGCATGCATGGTTTGGAGATTTCGTAAGATACATATTTTCATAGTAAGTTAAATGTTGTTTTGGTTTTGAATGTAGCCTAAGAGAAATTATTGAGAAGGGGAGAAATATATTATAATCATGTTTTAGGAATTCAAATTGAGTGTCACTATGTAGAATGGATTAAGCAGAGGAGATAATGGAGGCAAGGAGTTTACAGATATAGACTAAGAAATAATTAAGTGCTGTGGGAATGAAAAGAAAGAGACAAGAGGAAGGACATAGTGGCAGATAAAGTAACAGCATTTAGTGGACAGTTAACTTCAAGGAGCAAGAGAGAACAAGGAGTCAAAGATAATGTTGAGTCATCAGGCTTTGATGATTAGGAAGTATGACGATAACATTAAGGCTCACAGGAAAATGCAGTTAAGACAAGAAGGTAAAGAACATAAATTTGAGTTGATTCACACTCATGCTGAACTTCTTACTAGAAAATAAAGGATTTAGGACTGTTACAAGTCAATGCTGGAATACAGCTCTTAAAAACATTTATACAGATTTGGTGGTCTATTGTTTCACCTTGAATGCACTTTTCATAGCATCTTTTCTCCTTTTCTCCTTCACCTTATTGCATTTCCAGTGGTCTCCATTAGCACCATGTTGGCTTACAGACTGTACAAATCTCAGGAAAAAGTAGTTTCTTCTACAGATCCACCTTCCTGTTCTTCTGAAATGTGCAGTTGGATCTTTAAATAATAAACATTAACATTCTTTTGCAGCCTTCTTGCATCAATATACCTTATTATCTTAGTGTAAATATCACAGGGTAAACTTTTCAGAAGAAGTGCTCTGCTATTAAGAACATTTGCCTTGTTACTCTTGTTTTTATTTGTTCAAGTTTAAACTTCACTGTTTTGGCCACTCTCCTTTCCCAGTTTAATATTTGGTGTTATGAATATTTTCTTGTTTAATTAAAAACAGAAGAATTTTTTTTCATATTTCACTGCTTTTATTGTTGTTTGTTTGAAGAGAGGGAAGTGAATCAAAATGCTTGGTGCACTGTGTTACCGAGGGGATATCAAATGCTCGAATAAAACGGAGAAATAAGAGGAAATCCTAGACCCTAACTCACATGTTTCAGTATTAAGAAATTGATTTCTCTGGGGAATTTAAAAGACCCCAAATCTTTTTATATATCCAACAATATGATATAGTCTGCATCTTCCTTGTTGCTATCTAAATGAACAGATATGCAATAGAAGAGTGCTGAATTTCCCTGGGAATTCTCCATATAGAAAGCATCAGAAAATTATTACATTTAGTATGATGGTGACAGTGTTTCTTTTCTTACTCTGTAGCTGTTCATATTTGATTTTTGAAAATGGGAATATATCTATTGCTGAATACTAGCAAAATACAATTTCTCCGTCCCAGACTATCAATGTCCATAGCACCAAAACTGGACTACTAAAGAGGCTCACTTAAAATCTGTTATTGAAAAGCTATGGAAGTTAAAATATACTTGGGATGAATTATAAACTCTTTCATGCATTTGTGGTTTTTATTGAGAGGTTGAATAAAATTTGTAATGATGAAGATGCTCTTTGAAAACCTGAAACTATTATTCTCTCCTTAGGTCAAATTAAACCTTAAGAATCCAAAGGACACAGAAAGTTTTATAGTAAAATCTTGACAAACAAGAGAATGAGAGAATCAGCTGTTAGTATAAAAATAACCAAGATTTCAATTAATTTTTTTTCATAGAATGAGGTTATTATTTGACATGAAGTCTTGCCTTTTCCACTATTTCATTTTACCTCCATGGTTTCCTATTCTTGTTAAACGGAGGAACACTATAGCTCATATTTTTCTTTTGCAAAGGCTACTTATTCTTTAATAAGGATAAGGTAGTGATTTCTTTGTGAAGCTAATTGACTTTCTTGCTGTGAACATAGAACCTTGGAGCTGAAGTAATGAGTTTTACATAAATAATGGAAATTCCTAAACTTTATCAAAATATACTTTCAAAAGATGCTGATACTTTCAAAAGATGCTGATATTTAAAGAAAATATTTTCTTATTAAAATATTATAGAACATTTATTTGTAAATCTGATGTTTAAAAGTCTAAATTCCCTTCCTGAAGAAATACATATAGGTACAGGCCTACCTCATTTTATTTTATTTTGTTTTATTGCACTTCACAGATATTGTATTATTTTTACAAATTGAAGGTCTGTGGCAATACAGCATTGAGCAAGTCTCTTGGAGCCATTTTTCCAAAAGCAGGTGTTCACTTCATGTCTCTGTGCCACATTTTGGTAATTCTCACAATATTTCAAACTTTTTCATTACTGTTATATCTGTTAATGGCGATCTGTGATCAATGATCTATGATGTTATTACTGTATTTGTTTTGGAGCATCAAGAACTTTGCCCATGTAACATGGGGAACTTAACAGATAAATATGCATATTCTGACTGCTCTTACTGATTGTTCCTCCACGTTCCTCCTTTGCTTGGGCCTCCTTATTCTCTAAAACACAAGAATATTGAAATTAGGCCAATTAACCCTACAATGACCTCTAAGTGTTCAAGTAAAAGGAAGAGTTGCACATCTCTCAACTTTCATCCAATAAGTTAGAAATTATTGAGCTTAGTGAGGAAGGCATGAAAAAAAGCCAAGACAGACAGAAAGCTAGGCCTTTTGCACCAAACAACTAGCCAAGTTGTGAATACAAAGAAAAAATTCTTAAAGGAAATTAAAAGTGCTATTCCAGTGAACACACAAATAAGGAAGTGAAACAGTCTACAGATGATATGGAGAAAGTTTGCGTAGTCTGGCTAGAAGATCAAACCAGCCACAACATGCCCTTAAGCCTAAACCAGAGCAAAGTGCAAATTCTCTTCAATTCATTAAGACCAACAAAAGTTAGGAAGCTATAGAAGAAAAGTTGGAAGCCAACAGCAGTTGGCTTATGAGATTTAAGTAAGGAAAGAAGCCATCTCCGTAACGAAAAAAATGCAAGGTGAAGGAGGAAGCAAGTGCTGAGGCAGAAACTGCAACTAGTTACCCAGAAAAATCACGTTAACATAATGGATGAAGGAGGCTATACTGTAAAACAAGTTTTCAATGTAGATGAAATAGCCTGTATGAAAATGCATTGCTTAATGGCAATGTTGATAAATATTAGTCTTTAGACATCCTAGATAACTATTTGAAGAAGACTCATTTGAATATCTAAATCCTAGTATGTTTATCAAAAACTGATTGTCTTTATGTATGTAGACTTTATACTTGTTGGTAATGTTGAATAATATCAATGATAATTATAGTATTTCAGAATGCTATTAAAATAATTTTGGGAGGGGGGCCAAGATGACAGATTAGAAGCAGCGTGAACTCACTGCTCTCAAGGAGAGGATCAAAGGCTCTGAGTAGAGGTTCACTGGCTTATGGACCACCTTGGAAAGAGCATTGTGAACCATCAGAAAATCAATTAGAGACACTCAAAATGAGAGAGGAAGGATGATCCATTTGGCAAGATTGGAAGATACCTGGCGGAAGTGTCCACATGTAGGGAAGGGTCAGGGGAGAGATTCTCAGAACTCTGCATTCTCCAAGCAGACACTGCAACCCAAGCTGTGTGGGGACTACCCCTCCCCCACAGCAGTCTCTAAACTGATCAGGGAGCTGCTTGAGGACTGTGCTGCAGCACTACACTAGAAAGTGGGCCCAATGAGGTCCCACCAGCTTCTGGTCTCAGGTCCCCGCAACAGGCGCTATTCTGCACCCTCAGCCCCAGAGCACCAGTCTGCAGAGGGGTTGGCTCCATTGCAGCTAGCTCCCCATTACCCCTGCCAAGCCAAGTAGAGAGCCAGAAGGGTGGGTGCTCTCATGCACACTGTGACAGGGGGCCGTGTAGCACCCCCTAAATTCCCTCCACTGACTGCCTCCCAAGAATCCAGGCAAAGCAGCTTCCTACTAGCCCTCAGCATCTGCCACCACCATCTTCCATCTCAATAGTAATCCTGCTGCCACTTGAGTAGCACTGTTGGACCTGAGCAGAGGTAAAGCCCCAGCCACCACAAATCCTGGGTGTCATGCCAAGCATCTCCCCAGTCTTACCATCTGCAGGTGGCTTAGCTGCTGTCGTCCAACAAGTCGCCCTGCCATCAGCCACAGTCCTGCAACCTGCTGAGGTGCCAGCCAAGGCTCCTGACTTGTCCAGATACCCGCCAAAGTTCTGCACCATGCACAGGCACCCACCAAGATCCCACGACCTGCACAAGCACCTGCCAAAGTCCCATGACCTTCTCAGGCCCTGGCCAAGGCCTCTGGCCTGTCCAAGCACCTGCCAAGGTCCTTTGACTTGCCCAGATGCCCACAGAGGTTCTGAGGCCCACTCAGGTGCCAAATAAGTTCATGCCACCCACCTCCATGGAGAGTGACTCACTTCAAACAGTAGCTTGGGGACCAACCTACCAATCTGAATAAATATCCCCCAGTACTGGCTTGGACTGTGACAACCACAGGGGAACAGGGTGATGCATGAGAATATCTGCATTATAGGCCCTTAGTGCATCTGCCCATCTCCAGCTGGGTCAATACTTTGGAGTAGGACACAAAAACATTATCTAGGAACCTCTTCTTCTTCTGACTAAGTAAGAGAGTTCCCAAGAAAGGAGAACAGGTGCACTGCAAATCTGTCAGCCCAGAGCTGAGAGAAAAGATTTCAATTGAAGAGAAACTGACAAAAGAATTCTGGCAACATAAAAAAACAAACTAGTTTGACACCCTCAGAGGATCACAGTAGATTCACAGCAATGAATCCCAACCAAAAGAAAATTGTCAAAATGACAGAAATGGAATTCACAATATGGATGGCAAATAAGATGAATGGGATTAAAGATAATGTTGAAAGCCAACACAGAGAAGCCAATAAAATTTGTCAAAACTTGAATAAAAACTATGAAAAACTCACTAAAAAGATAGATACTATAAGAAACGATATAACAGAACTTAAAGAAATGAAAGAGTTATTTAAGGAATTTCAAAATCAGCAGAAAGCTTCAACAACAGGCTAGAACAAGCAGAAGGAAGAATCTCAGAACTTGAAGACAAGAATTTAAAACTAACACAGTCAGTCAAAGATGCAGAAAAAAGAATAAAATATAATGAACAATCACTCAGAGAAATATGGGACTATGTGAAGCAAGCCAATACATGAATTACAGATATCCCTGAGGGAGAAGAAGACAAAGCAAAAAGCATGGAAAACCTATTTGAGGGAATTATTGAGGAAAACTTCCCCAGTATTGCCAGAAATTCAGATCTTCAGAAACAAGATGATCATTAAAAATCAGCAAGATTCATAGCAAATAGGACATCTCCAGAACACATAGACATCAACCTAGCCAAATTCAAAATGAAGGAGAATATTCTAGAAGCTGCAAGATGAAAGCAACAATTAACCAACACAGAAAACCCAATGAGGCAAACAGCAAACATTTCAGGGGAGACCTTCCAAGCCAGAATGGATCGGGGCCCTGTTTCTAGTCTTCTTAAACAGAACTGGCAGCCAAGAATTTGTATCCTGCAAAACTAAGTTTCATAAATGATGGAGAAATAAAGACTTTTCCAGACAAACAAACACTAAGGGAATTTGTCACTATGAGACCTGCCCTACAGGAAATGCTCAAAAATGCATTATAAATGGAATAGCACAATAAATACCCACAAGAATAAAAACACTCATAAGCTAAATCTCACAGTTCTTATAAAATCATAGCAGAAAGGAAAAACAAAATAAGTTATCATATAACATGATTAATAGAACAGTATCCCACATATCAATACTACATTCAATATGAACATTTGAATGCCCCACTTAAAAGACATAGAATAGCTGAATGGATGACAAAACACAACTCAAGTATGTGCTGTCTCCAAGAAGCACATCTAACTCACAAGGACTTGCACAGGCTTAAGATAAATGGATAGAAAAAATATTCTAAGCAAATGGAAACCAAAAGCAAGTAGGCATAACCTTTTTCATATCAGATAAAATAGACTTTAAATCAACAACGGTAAAAGAAAAAAAAAGACAAAGGCACTCATTAAATAGTGGTAAAGGGAGCAATTCAACAAGAAGACATAACAATCCCAAATATATATGTACCTGGCACAGGAGATCCCAGATTCATAAAAAAATTCTACTAGATCTAAGCAAAGAAATAAAGAGAAGTATCTTAATTGCCAGGAACTTCAACGCTCCACTGACAGAACTGGACAGATCATCAGAGATGAAAATCTATAAAACAAACAAACAAACAAACAAAAAACAATGGATTTAAACAGGAGTCTAAAACAAATGAACCTGATTGATATTTACAGATTATTCTACTCAGAAATTGCTGAGTGTACATTCTTCTTATCAGCACATGGGCATTTTTTAAGATTAATCATGTCTTAGACCACAAAACAAGTCTCAGCAAATTCAAAAAAATTGAAATCATGCCATGTGTCTTCACGAACAATAATACAATAAAACTAGAAATAAATTAGAAGAGAACTATGCAAATCTACACAAAGGCATGGAAATTAAATAAGCTGCTGCTGAATGATCCTTGGGTTAATGAAGATATTTAGATGGTAATCAAAATATTTCTAAAACTAAACAACAAAAGGGACACAAGCTTTCAAAATCTATAGGATACACAAAAAGTAATCTTAAGAGTAAAATTCATAGCCTTAAATGCCTCCATCAAAAAGACAGAAAGATCGAAAATTAACAACCTAATATCACATCTCAAGGAACTAGAAAAGAGAAGAATAAACCAAACGAAAGCCAGCCAAAGAAAACAAATAACAAAACTCAGAGCAGAACTAAATGAAATGGAAACGTGTGTGTATGTGTGTGTGTGTATGTATACACACAGAGACATACATATATGCAAATGATCAATGAAACAAAAAGTTGGTTCTCTGAAAAGACAAAAAAAATTGATAGACCCTAGACAGATTAATCAGAAATAAAAAAGAAAGCACTCAATTAACCTCGTTAGAAATGAAAAAAAAAGAAAAAGAAAGAAAAAAATTTACATCTGTTACTTCAGAAATACAAAATATCATCTGTGGATACTACAAAAACTTCTATGCACACAAACTAGAAACCCTAGGGGAAATGAGTAAGTTCCTGAAAATACTAAACCTACCCAGCCTGAATCAGGAATAATAGAAATCATTAACAGACCAATAATGAGCAGCAAGACTAAAGCAGTAATAAAAATTCTCCCAACAAATAAAAGATCCAGACCTAATTCACAGCCGAATTCCACCACTGTCAAATTCCACCAGACATACAAAGAAGAATTGGCACCAATCCTAATTTATAACATCGAGAAGGAAGGAAGCCTTCCTAACTCATTCTGCAAAGTCGGTTATTACCTTGACACCAAAGCCAAGAAAGGACACACAAAAAAAGAAAACTACAGGCCAATATCCCTCATGAACATGGTTGCAAAACTTCCTAATAAAATACTGGCAAACCAAATTCATTAGCACATCAAAAAGATAAATTCACTATGATCAAGGGGGTTTCATCCCAGAGATGCAAGGGTAGTTCAACATATGTAAATTAATAAATGTGATTCACCACATAAACGGAAAGAAAAACAAAGACCATCTATTATTTCAATAGATGCAGAAAGAGCATCCAATAAAATCCAGCATCATTTCATGATAAAAACCCGCAACAAATTAGACATAGAATGCACATACCTCAAAATTATAAAAGCCATACATGACAAACCAGCAGCCAACATTACACTAAATTGGAAAAAAATGAAAAGAATTCCCCCTAAGAACTAGAACAAGACAAAGGTCACTGTCATCACTTCTATTCAACATAGTATTGGATATCCTAGCCAAAGCATTCAGGCAAGAGAAAGATATAAATTGGGAAAGAGGAGGTCAAACTATCCCTGTTTGCTGACAATATGATTTTGTATCAAGAAAATCCTAAAGACTGCAACAGAAAATTCCTAGAATTCATAAATAAATTCAGCAAATTATCTGGCCACAATGCCAATGTTCACAAATCATTAGTATTTCTATATGCTACTAACAGTCAAGCTGAGAGTCAAATCAAGGACTCAATACCATTCGCAATAGCAACAAAGAAAATAAAATGTCTAGGAATATATTTAACCAAGGAGGTGACAGATCTCTACAAGGAGAAATACAAAACACTGATGAAGGAAACTGCAGATGTCACAAACAAATGGAAAAACATCCCATGCTCATGTACAGGTAGAATCAATACTGCTAAAATGTCCATTCTGAACAAAGTGATTTACAGAGTCAATGCAATCCCCATCAAAATACCAATGTATTAATTCACAGATCTAGAAAAAATAATCTTAAACTTCATTTGAAATGAAAAAAAAAAAATAGACAAAACGATGTTAAGCAAAAAGAACAAATCCGGAACCATCGTATTACCTGACTTCAAGTTATACTAAGTACTATAGTTAACTAAGCAATATTGTACTGGTATAAACGTGGAGACCTAGACCAATAGAACAGAATAGACAACCCAGAAATACAACCATATAACTACAATCAACTGATTTTTGACAAAGTACACAACAACATACACTGGGGATAGGAAGCCCTATTCAATAAGTGGTTCTGGGAAAATTGGATAGCCACATGCAGAAGCATGAAACAGTACCTCTATCTTTCGCCATACACAAAAATTCATTAAAGATGGATAAGGGCTTAAATTTAAAGCATGAAACCATAAAAATTATAGAAGAAAACATAAGAGAAACTCCTGCAGACATCAATCTAGAGAATTTATGAGTAAGATCCCAAAGGCAAATACAGCAACAACAAAAATAAATAAATGGGACTTAATTTAAGTGGAAAATTTCTACACAGCAAAGGAAATAATCAACAGAGTGAATAGACAACCTGCAGAATGGGAGAAAATATTCACAAACTATCCATCTGACAAAAGACTAATAATATCCAGAATCTACAAGGACCTCAAATAAATCAGAAAGAATAAAACAAAACACCCCATCATATACTGGGCAAAAGTGGGCAAAAGGCAGGTACAGAGATTTCTCAAAAGAAGATAGACAAATGGCTCATGTGGATGTGGAGAGAAAGGAACACTTATACACTGTTGGTGGGACTGAAAATTAAGGCAACCTCTAAGGAAAACAGTCAGAAGATTCTTCACAGCACTAAATGTAGACCTACTATTTGATCCAGCAATCCCATTGCTGGGTATCTACCCAAATGAAAAGAAGTCATCTTATAAAAAAGATACCTGCACTCAAATATTTATCACAGTACAATTCACAATTGCAAAGATGTGGAATCAATCTAAGTGCCCATCAATTCACGAGTGGATAAAGAAAATGTGGGGTATATAAACAATTGAATACTGCTACTTAGCCATAACACAGAATGAAGTGATATCATTTTGCAGCTACTGGGATGGAACTGGTGACCATCATCCTGACTGAAGTATTTCAGGAATAGAAAATCAAACACCATATGTTCTCACTAATAAGTAGAAGCTAAATGATGGATACATATGGGCACAAAGAGATAAAAAGAATTTTGGAAAGCAAGGAGAGAGGGTAGGAGTGGGGTGAGGGATAAAATCTTACTTGTTGAGTACAATGAACACTGTCCTAGTGATGGGCATGCCAAAAGTCCTGATTTATGCATAATACAAGGTATCTAATTAAGAAAAACATTTGTAGCCCCTTAATATTTTGAAATGAAAATGTTATGTTTTCTGTGTACACTACAGCTAAAAGAAAGAAAAAAACCACAGAGAATTTCAAGATATCATGTACTTTACCAAACTTTGATTATGTATATTAAAGAAATCATCATAAATAGTAATTGAAATTGATGTATAACTTACAAAGAGTTAATTTTTGTTTCCTAAAGAGTGTCACACATAAGTACAAGTTATAAAAATTCAGTAACTTTATATGTAAAAGTAAAATGATCTATTTATATTTGCTTATATTTTTGTTGGGTTTTGAAGTTGTTCTAGTTGAAATTAGACTATTTAACTTTAGCTTACAAAATATGCTTGGGTACCACTAGTATGTATATTTTCTTATATATCAGCCTTAATTATGTGCTTGAGAGTAACAATTTAGTCTATGTACTTCTTGATCTTCATAGTTCCATATTCAAAGCTTTAAAGACAGAATTCTTTCTAATTGTAAACCTCCAGCATGTAAAATGCCATTAATGGAGGATACTAAGGAAGATTATCTGATTTACCTAATAGTCAACTAAGATTATATCTGGCCCACAGGGTTTTGTCAAACAGCTGCTCTAACAGCCTAGTTTCATGAAGAACAAATATAAACAATCTTCTGATGTTTACTACCTATATTTTCCGAACTCTTCATTCTAAAAGATGACCACATTCCTATACTTAACATAAAATGTCGTATCTTTCATGCTACAACCTCCTCTCAAATAAAGGTAAAGTATTTTTTTTAAAGATACAATTTGTGGATTAAAAAGTAACATGGACTTTCTAATAACAGTGCTATCTGCTCATTTTGGACTACCTATTCAAATATGTGTCAATATTATACAAAATATAAAATTAAAAGCTCATATCTATTTTAAAAGCATAACAAATATTACAAAACATTTAAGGACAAAAATGTTGACCAAAAACTTAATTCACAAGCATGATATCAGCAGGAGTTGAAAGTGAAGCGATGAGAAGTTCAACTCCTACTACTTTTATGTTTGCAAGAATAAGTCCGGCTTGATGCAGTCAAACCAGGCACTCAGAAGAGCCTCCAATTGTAATTAATGCCCCAAACAGCCTTTGATCTGTATCTTGTGCTCTGGTCAGGAACCAACTACAGGTACTTGGCTTGGGAAAGAAGAGGGAACAAAAATAGTCTAAAAACTTTAGTTTGGGACACACTACCTCATGGATCAGCACCTGGATTTGCAATATCCATACGGAAGCACAGCCTCCAATCACAACTATATGATCTAGTCTCAAACAAGTACCTGAGCAGGACTTACATAGACATCAAAAATTGTTATATACAAAAAGGCAAGTTCAGGAGAGAGAAGAAAAGGTTGCCAACAAACAAAAACAAGCACTAGTCAATTCATTCCTGAAAACTACAAGAAAAAATATATTAGGCAAGCAAACATTCCAACAAATGTAATAATTTACTCCTGGGAAATGGAAATAATAGAGCAATTTTAATGACATTTTCAAAAACAAATTTTAGATCTTCAACAATACATAAGAAGTAATGAAAAAGAACAGGAGCTTTTGAAATGAAACTTAGCAGAACTTCAATCAAGAACAGGATGATATAAAAAAACAAACAAGAAATCCCCCAAATGGAAAATAATGAGAGCTAAGAAAATATGATCACTTCAATTATTCATACAATTAATTGATAAAATTTTAAACTCATGTATAAAAATTTCTTAACAAATTCATGCTAAATTGCTCTACAGATGGAATAAACACTAGAATAGATACAGTTGAAGAGAGTATTAGTGAACTGAAAGATAGTAATTAGGGGATGGCAATAAAGCAGGTTTTCAAGGGAAAATGCCTAAAATTATCCTACCAATTAATAAAACCTCATAACCCAACAGATCAAGAAAATCTATTGGTGGAATAAAATATACAGACAAGTTAAAGGAGAAAAAATATTACACAATCTCTGCTGATGCAGAAGACAAATGCATCAATTTTAACAAACTTCTATAAAAAATCTTAGTAAATTATATTACAAGTTGATTTTATCTGGTGAAAATATGTATCTAAAATATATATCAAACATTTCTAATCTATTTAAATTTTAAAAATATTTTTGTTCAGTAAGGGTCACAATAAGGATACCTATTATCACTGTTAGTATTTGACATGGTATTTAAAGCACTGGACAATTTTGTAAAATAATATATAATAATAAATATAATTGTAAAAAAAGACAAAATTATGAATATTATTTTAAGATGGTATGATTACACAGAAAATTTAAGAGAATCTATAAATAAAATTTATAGATTACCTGAGTAAGGTAATATAACAAAATCATATACAAAAATCAAAAGACCCATATGGTACAATAAACTTGAACTAGAAAGTATAATAGGAAAAAAAGCATTTTGTGCACCAAAAAATATGTTAAGATTACTAAAAATGAATATGATAAATATTTGCAAGAATGTTATAAATAAAAATTACAAGGACCTAAAAGAAGACCTGCTTAAACAGAAAGATTTATCATGTTCACAGATGTCTTAAAAATATTGCATGGTTATATGATCGTCTCAATTTATGTAGAAAGCATTTGACAAAATTTGGCATCCTTTTATGATAAAAATATTCAATAAACTATAAATAGAAGAGAAATACCTCAACATAATAAAAACCGTACATAAAAAACCCACAGCAAATATCATACTCAATTATGAAAGACTGAAAACTTTTCCTTTAAGATTAAGACAATGATGCCTACTTTTGTCATTTCTATTCAACATAACACTAGAAGTTCTAGACAGAACAATTTGGAAAAAAAAAAAGAAATAAATAAAAGACATCCAAATATAAAAATTAAAATTATCTATATTTTCAGAATGTATTATCATATATGTAAAAAAATCCTAAAAATTTTGCAAAAAAGTCAAAATTATTAAAGCCAATAAATAAATTCAGCAAAACAACAGGATACAAAGTCAATACAAAAAAAAATCAGTTGCATTTCTGTATATTAACAATGAACGATCTGAAAAGCAAATTACTAAAACAATTTCATTTATGGTAGCATCAGAGAGAATAAAATATTTAGGATTTAACTTAACTATGGAAGTGAAAGACTTGTATAATGAAAACTACAAACATTCATGAAAGAAATTAAGGATGGCTTGAACATCCCAGTTTATGGATTGGAAGAGTTAATATTGCTAAGATGTCAGTACTACTCAGAGAGATCTACAAATACAATGCAATCTCTGCTAAAATACAATGATATTATTTGCAGAGGTAGAAAAACCCATTCTAAAATTCATATGAAATCCCAAAGGACCCCAAATAGTCAAAATAATCTTGAAAAAGAGCAAAGCTGGAAAGTTCACACTTCCAGATTTCGAAACTTACTACAAAGTTACAGCAATCAAAACAGTGTGGGGACGACATAAAGAAGATATATAGACCAATGAAATAGAATAAAGAGACTAGAAATAAGTCCTCATATATATGGTCAAATAATTTTTGACAAGGGTGTAAAGACCATTCAATGGGGAAAGGACAATCTTTTCAACAAATGGTGCAGGGAAAACTGGATATCCACAAGCAAAAGAAAGAATTTGAACCCTTATCTAATGCTATATGCAAAAATTAACTCAAAATGGAAAACTCTTAGAAGAAAATACAGGGGAAAAGCTTCATGACATTTCATTTGGCGATGATTTCCTGAATATGACAATAATGGCGAAGGCAACAACAACAGCAAAAGAATAGACAAATTGGACCTTACAAAAAATTTTAAAATTGTTCAGCAAAAGACAATATAAACACAGTAAAAACACAACCTATATCTCATAAAGGATTAATATGCAGAATATATAGAGCACTCCTAAAGCTCAACAACAACAAAAAACAACCTGATTCAAAAATAGGCAAAGGGCTGTATAGATGTTTCTCCAAAGAAAATAAATAAATGGCCAATAAGAACATGAAAGATGTTCAATGTCATTAATCACTAGGAAAATACAAATCAAAACTATAATGAGATATCACTTCATACCCATTAGGATGGCTACTACCAAAAACCAGAAAATAAGTGTTGATGAGGATGTGAAGAAATTAGAACCCTTATACACTGCTGGTGGAAATTAAAAAATGGTATAAACACTATGGAAAACAGTATGATGGTTTCTCAAAATATTAAAAATAGAATTACCATGTGATCCAGCAATTCCACTTCTGAATATATATCTAAAAGGATTGAAATCAGGATCTTAAAAAGATATTTGTGCAGCCATGTTAGCAGTAAGTATTATTCACAGTAGTTAAAATGTGGGAACAACTCAAGTGTCCATTAACAGATAAATGGGTAAGCAAAATGTAGTGTATAATCAATGGAATACTTTCTAGCCTTAAAAAGGAGGGAATTCTGACATGCCTGCAATGTGTATAAACTGTGGAGAAAAAGGTAATAAATTATTGTATGATTCTACTTATATGAGATACTTAGAATAGTCAAAATTATAGAGACAGAAAATAGACTGGTGGCTGCCAAGGGCTGGAGGTGGGATGTAAATGGGGAGTTATTGTTTAATGGGTACAGAGTTTCAGTTTACAAGATGAAAAGTTATGAAGGGAGATGTAGTGATAATTGAACAGTATTATAAATGCATTAATACTACTGAACTGTACACTTAAAATGGTTAAGATGGAAAATTTTATGTTATATATATTTTACCACAATGAAAAATATTGATTCATCTCAAATTTATCCACAATTTTAATTCAATTCCACTCAAGTCTCCAAAGAATTTTTCCTGGAAATTAAAAAAACCAATGAAAAAGTCAATATTCAGGAATAACAAAAGAGTGCTGAAGAAGAAAAAGCAACAGATGAAACCTAACCCACTTTATAGTAATATTATAATAAAGCTACAGCACTGGAAATAGTGTTATATTATTATAGGAATAGAAGCATAATTTAATGATCTAGGACAAAGAAATCAGTCATCAACCCAATTGTATATGGAAATGTAGTGTAAAAATAGAAGTGGCCTTACAAATCAGTTGGGAGCAGATAATCTATTGGAGATGTCATTATGGGATAGTCACCTCTCTATGTGCTATAAAAGATAAAATTAGGTCCCTAAGTCCCATAATGCATATAAATTAATTCCAGATATATTAAAAACGTATGTAACAAATAAACATCAAACTTTTGGGTGGAAATGTAGAAGAATGTTTTATTATTTCAATAGGATGAATTTCTCAAAAAAATTACAAAATACCATCAAGAAAAAAATTGATAAATTCAACTATAAGGATATTTAAAAATTTGATGTCATAAAAGACACCATAAACAAAGTTTAAAATCAAGGATGTAAATATATTTGACATATATATAATGTACGAATATTAGTTTCTAAAGTATATAAATGATGCCTACTAATCTAAATGAAAAAGCTACAACTGAGTAGTAGAAATATGATCAAAGTAAAAGAACATGAATAAACAGGGAAGACCTAATGATTAATAAACAGAAAAAGACAATCCACCATCCCAGCAATAATGTACAACAATTACCCATGTCATGTTTTTGACCAAAAAAATTTACAAAAAATCAGAAGTCTAAAAATAAAATTTGATAAGATAAAGTATGTGCATGTTTCAAATATGTCCATCATTTGGGTGGTGCACATTGCACTCTTTGTGCATGCATATACCCCTCCTCTCCTCCCTCCTCCCCCCTCCCTCCTTCCCCCGCCCAGCGTCCAACAGATGTTATTCTTATATGTGCACTTATGTGTTGATCAGTTAATACCAATTGATGATGAGTACATGTGGTGCTTGTCTTTCCATTCTTGGGATACCTCACTTAGTAGAATGCATTCATTTTACATAAATTTTAACTTAAAAA
>CAUYSK010017832.1:0-14197 GCA_963575035.1 Avahi laniger
TTTGAGCTCAGGAGTTTGAGACCAGCCTGAGCAAGAGCGAGACCCTGTCTCTACCAAAAATAGAAAGAAATTAACTGGACAGCTAAAAATATATAGAAAAAATTAGCCAGACATGGTGGCACATGCCTGTAGTCCCAGCTACTCGGGAGGCTGAGGCAGTAGGATCGGTTGAGCCCAGGAGTTTGAGGTTGCTGTGAGCTAGGCTGACGCCACGGCACTCTAGCCTGGGCAACAGAGCAAGACTCTGGCTCAACCAAAAAAAAAAAAAAAAAGTAAAAGGGTCCTGAACTTAGAAAATTTTAAAAACAAGCAAAAAACTA
The DNA here is from genome assembly GCA_963575035.1 of Avahi laniger. Taxonomy (NCBI): domain Eukaryota; kingdom Metazoa; phylum Chordata; class Mammalia; order Primates; family Indriidae; genus Avahi; species Avahi laniger. The sequence continues at coordinate 321 of CAUYSK010017832.1, forward strand.
CTGGTTTAATAGACAGTCTATGACACCACTATCATTTTCAACTTTACCACTTCTCATGTAAGCTGAATTAAGTCTCTCCAACTCCTGGGCTCAAGTGATCCTCCCACCTCAGGCCCCTGAGTAGCTGTGACTACAGGTGTGTGCCACCATGCCTAGCTCAAGCCTCTATTTTTATTTTTTTTAAATTAGAAAAATAGGAAGGAAATACTCAAGTGGGTGGCCTAATAAGGCACCTCATTTTGCCTCTCTAAACTTCAATCTCCCTGGTAGATTATCAGACCTCACGATCTTTAAAGATCCCTACTAGCTCTAGCATTCCATGACTCCCTTCCTAACTCCAATCCTCCATCTCCAATAGCTCCCAAATACTTACAGAATAAAGTCTTCATTTCCCAGGAAGGCAGACAGGACCCTTTACAAGTTGGTCCCAAAATAATTTTCTAGCCACTCCTCATGACCTTCCAACTCAACCCACTAATGATGTATCCACATCAGAGTATTATACCACTTTCTAATCATGGGCACCTTTAAATATATGAGCCTTGGTTAAATTACTTTGTCTCTAATCCTAATTTTCTTGTGTGTAGGGGTAGTTGTAAAGACTGAGTCAGTCAATGATTATAAAGTGCTTGGCACTCAGCACAGCACATAAGCAAGCATAAGAGAGTTCCTCTTCATACTCATTCCTGTTGAAGGCACCTTCCTTTCCCTCCTTGCCTGCCTTTAAGGATTAGCTCCAGTATTAATCTCCTGCTGTGTAGCTGTTCCAGAGATCCTCACACCCCACCCGTCCTATAAAATTCATTGGTTTTTTACTTTTTTGTTTTTGTTTTTAAAAGAGGCAGAGTCTTGCTATGTTGCCCAGGCTAGAGTGCAACAGCTATTCATAAGCATGATTATGGTGCACTACAACCTCGAACTCCTGGGCTCAACTGATCCTCCTGCCTCACAAGGTCCAGCTTTAATCCTTTCACTCTGTATTGTAACAACTCATTACCAGCTTTGTTTAAAGTCCAATACTGGATTCATCTTTGTAAAACAGAGCCTAATATGGTACTGGATATATAATAGCTGTGCCTCAAAGAAATTACGGATCTGAATTGTGCAAGCGATTGAGATTAATGCCTAGGAAAGCATATAAAGCTCAGTAAAATGGAAGTGTTTAAACTTGATATCCAAGATTGAAATGAAAATTTCTGATAAATGTTACTTGGTTGCAAACTGTACAGTTTTTCTTTCTTGGTAGTTTGGACAAGAAAAATAATGGCTATTCTGAGGTCCTAGGACTTTAAATGATACATATTAATAACCTAACTGAAAAATCACTGATATTTATAAAAATAAAGACACTTCATGGATCCTGTTATCTAGAACTTTACAGAAAATAAGTTTTAGAAAAATTTTCTGCGATGAAAGCAGAAGCACAATTAAAATACACACACCAAAATATGTTTTTAGCCAGGATCAGTGGTGTGTGCCTGTGACCCTAGCTACTTGGGAGGCTGAGGTGGGGTGCATCGCTTGAGGCCAGAGGTTGGAGTCTGCAGTAAGGTATGCTCGTGTCTGTGAAAAGCCAATGCACTCCAGCCTGGGCAATAGAGCAACACCCTGTATCTAAAAAACAAAACCACAAAACCATTTTAAATGTCTAACAAAGATATAGTTAGACGTTTAAAACATTGGTTGGCTATCATATTTCATTCACAAATCCTATAGTTGTGAATACCTATAAATCAGTGGCTCTCAATGGGGCTGAGGGGAAGTTTTGGCTCCCAGAGGACATTTTTGTTGTCACAATGGTGGGAGTTGGGATATGGTTACTGGCATCTAGCAGGTAGAGCCCTGGGACATTCCTAAACATCCTTCAGGGCACAGGACAGTCCCCACGAGAAAGAATTCTCTGGTTGTCAAATATGGCAAGGTTGAGAAACTCTGGCCCTACATTATTGCTCTGTCTTCCCTTCTTTTAAAAAACTAACATGCTAATTTCAAGCTGTGAACCAAACGCAGGATCCTTAAAATGACTATTCTTCCTTATTACTAACATATCATTTCATAAAACTCTTTGAATAACTCCCAAACTTACAGGAAAAAAAAAAAAAGAAAGAAAAGTTAACCTTTAAAAATCAGACTACTCAAGGGAAAGCTGGGATCCAAAGCACTCTGGTGTCACTTGATTTTGAAAAACATGACAAAAAGGTAGATGGCATTTTACAATGTGTACTTTGCCACGTCGATACCACGGTCAAAGTACTTTGTAGATAAAACTCTTTCAGTAATTTTTAAACAAATAATCCATACTCTGGTAAAGTTCATATCAACAAAAACTATCCTATTCATGTTAAGTGGTTTTTAGTGTGCAATAGCTTTCTTACCCTTAACCTAAGGATTTAAGGTAGTAGATTGGTATCACAATTAGATTTTTCCTCACCAAAGTACAATGTTCAGAAGAGATTAATAATACTTCTAGTTTGCATAAAGATGTTCATGGGGTATTCTGTTTTATAATTTTAAGATATTTTAAATTGGCCTTTAAAAATGACGATACAACTCAACAAAAAGATAACCTGACTAAAAAAATGTGCAAAGGAGTTGAACAGACATTTCTCCACAAAGATATATAAATAGCCAATAAACACATGAAAAGATGTTTAACGTCTAATTTTTAGGGAAATGTAAATCAAAACCACATGAAGCCAGGCACAGTAGGCATGCCTGCAGTCCCACCCTGGAGATGGAGTCTGGCCTGGGCAACATAGTGAGACCCAGGCTTTTTTAAAAGATAAACAAAGACACCACCACATGAGATACAACTTCACATCCATTAGGATGGTTATTATTAAAAACAAACAAAATAACAAGTGCTGGCAAGGATGTGAACAAACTGGCACCCTTGTGCATTGGCGGTGGGAAGATAAAATGGTACAGCCTCTGTGGTTCCCCATAAAATTAAACACAGAATTAATTACCACACGATCCAGCACAGCACTGCCACTTGTGGTTACATACCCGAAAGAACTGAAGACAAGAACTCAAATAGATATTTGTACACTCACATCCACAGCATGTTCAACAGCCGAAAGGTGGAAGCAATCCAAGTGTCCATCCATAGACAGACAGATAAACGAAGTGTGGTATATACATACAATGGAATATTATTCAGCCTTTAACAGGAAGGAGATTCTGACAAAGGCTACAACATGGATGAACCTTGAAGATACTATGCTAAATGAAATGAGCCAGACACAAAAACACATATATATGATTCCACTTAGGAGGTACCTGAAGTAGTCAAATTCACAGAGGCAGAAAGCAGAATGGTAGTCACCAGGGGCTGAGGGAAAGGGAGACTTGGCAGTTATTGCCTACTGGGTACAGAGTTTCAGCGTGAGAAGATGAGAAGATGGATGGTGGTGGTGGTGGCTGCACAACAATGTGAATGTACTTCATGCCACTGAACTGTACACTTAAAAATAGTTAAAATGGTAAATTTTACTTTATACACGCAAACAACGAACTAGGAAGTAAAATACAAAGTTAGTGGTCCTTTTCTTTGTTCCTTAAAAAAAGGTGAGATTCCAAACCAGTCAAGGTAAAAAGCCACCTGCTGCTTTTTGTCTATAAGGCTCTGCTGAATCAAGGGTCTCACAACCTGTCTTTCCCAGGTGAAGTTCCTCAGAGATGACATCAGACCAAAATGAGCCAGATCTAACTTGGTGATACCGCAACTATTACAAAAGAAAGGGGGAAAGTACTGCAGGACTCGACTCTATAAATGATCAACAAAGCCAAAGTTAATGGAAAGATGCCTGAACTGTTTAAGCTGAGCATATTTACCGTTGAGAAAAACCGTTGATACACAAAAAAGTAAAAATGCCCTTTTTTTATTATGTAACCAATATTTTAACTTCAACTTCGGTTAGTCTACCAATTTCTTCTATCGTCTGAAACTACAAAGACTTCTAAGTGGAAAAGATCTGATAAAAGAATGACAATGATTAACTAAATTAGTAGAGAGACACTGATGAGGGCAAAGCTTCTCTTGTTACATACACAAAGATAGACGCAGAAAGAAAAACATAATTCACCACCAACAGTAATGTTTCTTTTTTTTTTTTTGAGACAGAGTCTCACTGTATTGCCCGGGCTAGAGTGCCGTGGCGTCAACCTAGCTCACAGCAACCTCAAACTCCTGGGCTCAAGCGATCCTCCTGCCTCAGCCTCCCGAGTAGCTGGGACTACAGGCATGTGCCACCATGCTCAGCTAATTTTTTCTATATATTTTTAGTTGTCCAATTAATTTCTTTCTAATTTTAGTAGAGACAGGGTCTTGCTCTTCCTCAAGCTGGTTTTGAACTCCTGAGCTCAAACAATCCGCCCGCCTCGGCCTCCCAGAGAGCTAGGATTACAGGCGTGAGCCACGGCGCCCGGTCTGTTTCTTCTTATTGTAATCAACTTTTATTGCTGAAATAAACAATTAGCAAAAATTTATTTCCTAAAGATTTTGGAAATCTAGACCTCAGAAATTAACTTTTTTAAAGTTCTCCCCTAGTTTCCATCTAGATTTCACCTCTGAGTATTTATAAATAACAAAGGCGTTTAAACATTAGATAGGTACTGGCTACAATTTATAGGTAGGTAAGATTAAGACTTAACTAGATTTAATGTTCATGATCACTAAAGTGGCGGTAAAATCAAACACAATAATTAAAATAATTGGTTTTATTTCTCTTCCTAGTCTCAAGTCCAATAGTTTATATAAATAAGAGGGGAAAAAATCATTAAAGACTACTTTTTAAAAAGTGTCTTATTTTGGCAGAAAATGCTGCTTAAAATTAAGCTTAAGTATACTGCATGTGGTTAGCTTGCTCACAAGGGTTAAGTATAAGTAATTCTTTGGAATGCATATAGAGTTGTAGTTAATTTTTTGTTTGCTTGTTTTTTTAAGAGCCAAGGTCTTGCTCTGTCCCAGGCTGGAGTGTACTGGCGTGATCACAGCTCACTGCAGCCTCAGACTCCTGGGCTCAAGCAATCTTCCCACCTCAGCCTCCCAAATAGCTAGGACTATAGGCACTGCCACCACACCCAATTAATTATTTTTTTCCTTGTAGAGACAAGGTCTCACTATGTTGCCAGGCTGCTCTTAAACTCCTGACCTCAAGCGATCCTCCTATCTTGGCCTCCCTAAGTGCTGGGATGATACAGGTGTGAGCCACTGCACCTGGCCTAGTTAATGTTTTTAAGCTTATTATTCTTTGGTTAGAGTTAAAATTTTTCAAATCCCTATTTTTTTATAGATCCTGTAGTTGACCTATAAGATAACTGCTAGATAATTAAAGCTTACCAAAAAATGATGAAGGAATATTATTTAGCCTTAAAAAGGAAGGAAATTATGATACATGACAAGATGGATAATTATTATTATTATGCTAAGTAAGCCAGGCACAAAAAGGCAAATATAATGTGATTCCATATATATGAGGTATCTAGAGTAGTCAAAAATTCATGAAGAAAAAAGGCCAGGCATGGTGGCTCACAAATTTTCTTTGGGAGGCCAAGGCGAGAGGACCACTTGCGGGCCAGGGATTCCAAGACCTAGGCAATATAGCGAGACCCCATCTCTACAAAAAATAGAAAAATTAGCCGGGCATGGCGGTGTACACCTGTAACCCCAGCTATTCAGGAGATTGAAGTGGGAGGATCACTTGAGCCCAGGAGTTTGAGGTTACAGTAAGTTATGATCATGCCATTGCACTACTCTAGTCTGGGCAACAGACAGATCCTGTCATTTAAAAAAAGGCGGGGGGGGGAGGTTAAAATGATAAATTTTATCCTGTGTATATTTTACTACAACTTAAAAAAAGTTTTTTGTCTGGACATGATGGCTCATGTCTGTTTAATCCTAGCACTCTGGGAGGCCAAGTTGGGAGGAATGCTTGAGGTCAGGAGTTCAAGATCAGCCTGAGCAAGAATGAGACCCACTCCCCTACCTTGTCTACAAAAAATACAAAACTTAACCAGGTGTGCACATCTGCAGTCCCAGCTACTTGGGAGGCTGAGGCAGGAGCATTGCTTGAGCCCAAGAGTTTGAGGTTGCAGTAAGCTGTGGATGACACCACTGCACTAGAGAGTGGGTGACAGAGCAAGATTTTGTCTCAAAAAAACAAAAACAAAAAAAACAAAAACAAGAAGTTACTTTTGTTTTTGTTTTTTGAGACAGAGTCTCAACTCGCTTGCCTGGGGTGAGTGCTGTGGCGTTAGCCTAGCTCACAGCAACCTCAAACTCCTGGGCTCAAGCAATCCTCTTGTCTCAGCCTCCCGAGTAGCTGGGACTACAGGCATGTGCCACCATGCCCGGCTAATTTTTTCTATATATTTTTAGTTGTCCAATTAATTTCTTTCTAATTTTAGTAGAGACGGGGGTCTCACTCTTGCTCAGGCTGGTTTCGAACTCCTGAGCTCAAACAATCCGCCTGCCTAGGCCTCCCAGAGTGCTAGGATTACAGGCATGAGCCACCGGCCTAAGAAGTTGTTTTTAAGGTGACTATTTTCTGGTGAACTTTACTGGGCCCTGAAATTTTCTAGTTAATTTTAAGAATTATAGCATAATCAACTAGTAGAGACCCCCAATCACCAAGTGCTTTATATGACTTTATATTCCAATTTTTGTCAGATATGCAATCAGATTCTGCTACAAAAAGATTTTTCTAAGTAAAAAATTCATAGTGGGTAAAGTAAAAAAATTATTTTTCTACATATTTTCACTGTCCAAAACCTTGGCCCTGGAATACTTTTAAATTACAAAGAGTCTGGGCCAGCCAGGTCATTACAATGTTGGCAATCTCTTAAGACTTAAAAAACCTGCTACTCAAGTAACTCAAAGCAAAAAGCATCAAACATGCATGCTCCCTGAAAGTAGAGCAGATATACTATGTCTGTCCGGAGAAACAAGACAACTTTCTGCGCAGCAGCAGTCTTTAGAACATCCTAGGGATGCCTTACTCAAGAGACAAAAAGATGAAAAAATCTAAACTGTCAATTATAATACAGAGGGTTTTTCTGATTCCTTTTATCACACAGTATATAAAATCAGATATATTTCTTATATGAACTAAAATGTTTCAAAAGGCATAAGCCAAGAAAGCATACTGATCAAGTGAAATATTTTTTAATTCCAAATGGTTACATACGATTGTAGCCTTTACCAAACCCACAAGCAAATTTGAACTTTGAGGTTTTGCCTTTTTTCAGTTTAACTCTGGTGCTAATTACATCTCCTTCCTATTTAGAATGAAGAGAAACTTGTGATCTCCCGCTTCTGAACTCTTATTATGGCAGTTCCAGGCCCTAGAGGTTAGAAAGTCACCTAACAATGCCACTAGGAAGCCTAAGCCATCGACTCTTTGGTGCACTTGTTCATTTAGTTATAAATGATTACAAATTACTCAGTAAGAAACCCCAGCCTAAATTTGTTCTCCTTAAATACAACTATTTCTTTGCAGTTTCTTCTAGTGACAGACACAAAGCTACTGTCCAAAATGGCTCCAACCACCATGACACAGCATATTCAGGAGGCTAGTCTGCTCCTTGCTCCCACGATTGAAAATACTAAGTATCACGGAACGATCCCAGTTTGGGTTATATAAATTATGTCTAGAAGCAACACAGATGTCTATTAATGGTGTGTGTATCTTCTAATTTCAACACTTGGAATTCCACTGTATTATTATACACATTTTAAACCTCTATCAAAAGTATTGGCCATCACTTAAAAATGACCTTCAGATTAAAATGCTTTTTCTAAATTTAAAAAATAAATTTACGCTGGTTAAGATGCTTTACTTTTTTTTCTTGGGGAATTACATTAATTTATTTAGAGGCTTAGATATTAAAGTTTTTTCAAGAGTCGAGACATTCCCTGGAAACAAGTATGCATTTTAGCCTGACGGATATTAAACATGAAATCTAGGATAGGTCAGTTTATATTTTAGGTATACGAGTCCCAAGAGCCCTTTCTATTAATCCATAATTTCCCAGAGAATAGAAGAGTTTGGGGAATTTAAAGAAAAGAAAAAGAAAAACTCCATTTGTCTTTAAACAAAATGAAAAGCACTACGACATTATAGCTTGATAGAGCTTGCTTCTAGAACGGTGCTGACAGAAATTTAATACACCACAAATATAATTTTAAATTTTCAAACAGCCACATTTTTAAAAGGTGAAATTAATTTTAATAATAATTTTATTTAATCTAGTCTTTATTATTTGAACATGTAGTCAACATAAAAATTAGTAAATTTTTTTTAACCAGGTCTTCAAAATTGTATTTTTTAAAACAATTCTACTGAAATACAATTTCATACCATAAAATTCACCCATTTAAAAGTGGACAATTAATGCTTTTTAGTAACTTCACAGAGTCATGCAACCATCACCATAATGAACTTTCAGTACATTTTCATGACCCCAGAAAGAAACTTCATACCTATTAGCAGTCTCCCTATTCTTTCCCACCCCCTAGCCCAAGGCAACTACTAGCTCCTTTCTGTCTCTATAATAGACATTTCACAAAACAGAACTATATACTATGTGGTCTTTGTGACTGGCTTCTTTCACCGAGGATGTTTTTACAGTTCATCCATGTTATAGTATGAATCAATATTGAGACATAGAACAGCTACATTTCGAAAGCACTCAACAGACACATGTGGCTAGTGGCTGCAGTGTTGGACAGCCTAGTTGAAGCAAAAACTTGCCCAGTAAACAAGCATATCATCCTTTAAATAAGAGAAGATGTTAGGCTATCACGATGTTGAAACAATGTGGAAGCAACCAAAGCCCAGGATATATGTGGGGGCACTTAATAAATTCCATTTATGGGAGGTAATATGCGGTTTAGCATTTAAACTTAATTGTTTTTCAGTCTAAAAACTATTAAGAAAAACTTATGTGTCATCTTGACAAAGAAATCATATATATTCCTCATTGTAATTCCAGATAGCTCCAACAAGTAAACAAATTGATTCTTAAGAGCATAAATTTCCACTTTAAAAACAGAGAGACCAGCCTGAGCAATAGTGAGGCCCTGTCTCTACAAAAAATAACAAATTAGTCAACATGGTAGTACATGCCCATGTCCCAGCTCCTTGGGAGGCTGAAGCAGGAGGATCCTTTGAGCCAAGGAGTTTGAGGATGCAGTGAGCTATGATGATGTCACTGTATTCCTCTGCAATAGAGCAAGAACCTGTCTCTACCCCCCAACCCACCCACCAAAAAAAAAAAAAAAAAAAAAGAGCAGAGAGGCATTATTTAGATTTTTTTTTTTTTTTTGAGACAGAGTCTCACTTTGTTGCCCAGGCTAGAGTGAGTGCCGTGGCGTCAGCCTAGCTCACAGTTACCTCAAACTCCTGGGCTCAAGCAATCCTTCTGCCTCGGCCTCCTGATTAGCTGGGACTACAGGCATGTGCCACCATGCCCGGCTAATTTTTTCTATATATTTTTAGTTGTCCAGATCATTTCTTTCTATTTTTTAGTAGAGACGGGGGTCTCACTCTTGCTCAGGCTGATCTCGAACTCCTGAGCTCAAACAATCCACCCGCCTCGGCCTCCCAGAGTGCTAGGATTACAGGTGTGAGCCACCACACCTGGCCTTGGGCTTTTTGTTTATGAAAAAATAGCAGTTCCTTGGCTCCCCCTCCAAAAGCAACCACTTTCATCTCTTTTAGGTAATTTTTTTAGCATGTACATCCCTATCTCTAAATAACATGTTTATATTATTATTTTGATTTTACCATGTTTAATTCCCCACTATGGAAGATGAGAATTTGCCTCCTCCTGCACCTACCACATACCCTGCCCTGTCCATTTCCCCACCACTAATATAGTTTTATGGAAAGATCAATAATCATGGATTTTGATATTACAATTATATATAAATACCCTTCATAGATGAGTATGAAATGAACTACATTCATTTTTCCTTTTATGAATATTTTAAAATTTTTCTCTAGAAAATAAAATAATTTTGTTACTGTTTAATCATTTGCTTAGTGTTGTTTATATATATATATATATATTTATCACTAATTCAAGCCCTAACTTAATCAGTTTTCTAGATTTCCTCTCAAGACAATCAGACTTATCAGTTTTCTGTCAGTTTCATCCTCCTAAAGAAGTCGCTTTGGAGCTTTCTGACCTGCTCCAGTCCCTACTGGTTTTCATTTCTTCCTGATGCAACCCACCTGTCCTGGGATTTCCCTTCACTCTCATCCTGGGGACTCCCTTTGTCTCTCTTCTTCAGTGCATCATCTATTTCCTGTATCCCTTGTTTTCTTTTATATTGGTCTTCTCTCAGACTTTTTGGAGTACAGCTTCCTAAGAAAGGGTGCATGAGGTGAACATTTGAGAATGTTGTGTGTTTTAAAATGCCTTTAACATCATACTTGATTAATAGTTTCTCTGCTATAAAATGTCTAGATGGAAAACATTTTCCTTCATATTTTCAAAGATGTTGCCCTAATGCCTTCTAGCTTCCAGGGTTAGTAATCCTGAAATTACTCCAATTTGGGATACTTTGTATGATTTGTTTCTTCTGGATGCCCATAGGATCTTTCCTTTGCACAGTGGCCAAATTAATGTGGTATTTGAATAGGAACAAATAGATCTCTAGAAGGAAATTGATAATCAAGAAATAGCATGCCATTATAAATGATAATAAGATATATGGCAACGTGTTGTTTTTATTAGGTTATTAAGTATGAAATGTCTGATTTCCTTAAGCAGTAAGTTTGACAGTTTATATCTCTGACATTACACTTTGACATTTCTTGTTTTTATTGTGAAGGTACGTCCTCAGTCTTTCAAATGCATGTTTTGGCTTGTGATTATCTTTCAAATATTTTTTAGAGCAGTTTTTGTGAAACCATGGATAAATCAAAAACTCATCGAGTTCTGTCAACCAATGCAGTGCAGACAGCTCAAAATATTAACAAAGTGTTTGGGAAGGTTGTGGCTAATGAACGCACAATACGACTATAGTTTAAGAAGTTCCCTTCTGGTGAATTTAATCTTGAAAATGAGCCACATGGGCGACCTGAGACCAACGTGGATAATGATGAGCTGAAAGCTGTAGCGGAAGCGAATTCATCTCAACCTATGTGTGAATTAGCTGCAAAATTTGACGTTACTATTCCAATAATATTGGACCATTTAAAACAAATAGGCAAGGTAAAGAAGCTGGATAGGTGATTTCTTCATGAATTAAACGAGTATCAGAAGAGAAATCTTCTCAAAGCTTACCTTTGCTGTCACAACATAAAGGTGAACCATTTCTACACCATATTGTTACATGGGATGAAAAATGGATTCTGTTTGACAATCTCAAGCATTCACACAATGGTTGAATAAAGATGAAGTGCCAAAACACAGTCCAAACTTGAATATTCGTCAGAAAAAGCTAACGGTGTCTGTTTGGTGGTCCAGCACTGGTATTATCCACTACAGCTTCATGAAACCTGGTTAATCAATTACAGCTGATGTCTACTGCAACCAATGACGAAATGATGAGCGAGGATGCTTGCAATTAAGCAGCCGAGATTGATCAATAGAAACAAGCCAATCCTCTTGCAATATAATGCTTGACCACATGTTGCACAAACAATGCTGCTCAAACTACAGCAGCTGGACTTGGAAACTCTCCGTCATCCACTGTATTCACCAGATCTTGCACCAGCTAACTACCACTTCTTCCAGGCTTTGGACCACTTCTTGCAAGGAAAAATATTTCATTATCAACAAGCTGTGGAAAACACCTTTAGTGATTTCATTGCCCATGACTCTCCAAGCTTCTTCACTGCTGGTGTAAACAACCTACTGTTAAGATGGCAAAATTGTGTCAATAATGTAGACATATATTTTAATTGTACTGCTTCTTGCTTGAGATATAATAAACTACCTTTCGATTCGAAATCAAACATTTCATATTTAATGACCTAATAATAAGTAGAAATGGTTTATTTAGTAAATAATACCTGGCACAATTGTCTATTCATATGGAAGAAAATAATATTCCTATATCATATTACTAAAAATAAAAACAAATTCCAGATGGATAAAGATTTAAGCATAAAATACAAAGAAAATTTTTTCTGTTTTTATTTCCACATATTTAGGGGGTACGAGTACAGTTTTGTTATATGGATATATTGTATAGTGCTGTAGTCTGGGCTTTTAGTGTGCACATCACCTGAACAATGTACATTGTACCCAATAGTTCATGTTTCACTCCTCACCCCCTTCCCACCCTCCCACCTTTGGAGTCTCCAATGCCTATCATTCCACTCTGTATGGTCATGTGTACCCATAGATCATCTCCTACTTATAAGTGGGAGCATGCGATATTTGATTTTCTGTTCACGAGTTACTTCACTAAGGATAATGGCCTCCAGTTCCATGTAAGTTGCTGCAAAAGACATTATTTCATTCTTTTTTATGGCTGAGTAGTAGTCCATGGTATGTATATACCACATTTTCTTTTTTTTTTTTTTTTATTTCAGCATGTTATGGTGGTACAGATGTTTAGGTTGAGTATGTTGCCCTTGCCCTCCCTCCCCCACCAAGTCCAAGCTTCAAGAGTGTCCATCCCCCGGATGGTGTGCATCGCACTCTTTGTGTATGCATATACCCGTCTTTTCCTCTCCCTCTTCCCCCCCCACCCAACATCCAATAAATGTTATTCTTAAATGTGCACTTATATGTTGATCAGTTAATACCAATTTCATGGTGAGTACATGTGGTGCTCGTTTTTCCATTCTTGGGATACTTCACTTACAGGAATGCATTCCAGCTCTATACAAGAGTATACAAGAGGTGCTATATCACCATTGTTTCTTAAAGCTGAATGGTACTCCATGGTATACATATACCACATTTTATTAATCCACTCATGTATTGAAGGACACTTGGGTTGTTTCCACATCTTTGCAATTGTGAATTGTGCTGCTATAAACATTCAGGTACAGGAGTCTTTTTCATAGAGTGACTTTTGTTCTTTTGGGTAGATGCCCAGTAATGGGATTGCTGGATCAAATGGTACTTCTACTTGTATCTCTTTAAGATATCTCTGTATTGCTTTCCACAGAGGTTGAACTAGTTTGCAGTCCCACCAGCAGTGTATGAGTGTTCCTATCTCTCCACATCCACGCCAACATTTATTGTTCTGGGACTTTTTGATAAAGGCCAGTCTCACTGGAGATAAGTGATATCTCATTGTGGTTTTGATTTGCATTTCCCTGATGATTAGAGACATTGAGCATTTTTTCATATTTTTTTTGGTCATTATTCTGTCTTCTTTTGAAAAGTTTCTGTTCATGTCTTTTCCCACTTTTTGATAGGGCTGTTTGATTTTATCTTGTTGATTTTCTGAGTTCTAAGTAGATTCTAGTTATCGGCTCTTTATTGTATTTTTAGCATGTAAAAATTTTCTCCCATTCTGTAGGTTGTCTGTTTACTCTTGTGACAGTTTCTTTGGTTGTGCAGAAGCCTTTTAATTTGATTAGGTCCCATTTATTTATTTTGGTTGTTGCTGTGATTGTCTTTGGGGTCTTCTTCATAAATTCTTTGCCTAGGCCAATGTCTAGAAGAGTATTTCCAACATTTTCCTCTAGAATTCTAATAGTTTCCCTCCTTAGGTTTAAATCTGTTACCCAGCGTGAGTTGATTTTTGTGACAGGTGAAAGGTGTGGATCCTGATTCAGTCTTCTGCATGTGGCTATCCAGTTTTCCCAGCACCATTTATTGAATAAGGATTCTTTTCCCCAGTGTATGTTTTTGTCTGGTTTGTCAAAGATTAGATGGCTATATGAGGATGGTTTTATATC
>CAUYSK010017834.1:0-15073 GCA_963575035.1 Avahi laniger
AGGTCCAGGCACACAGCTCTCTGCTGGGGAAATATTTACTTTCTCAGTTTTCAATTAACAATTGAGATTCATAAAACTTACAACGTCATCAGTAATAAAAGTAGTTTATATTTTTCAGGACTCACTATGTGCCTGGTGGTAATGGCAGCAGGGTCAGCAAACTCTAACTCGAGGGCCAAGTCCAGCCTGCCACTTGTTTTTGTCTGACCTGAGAGCTAAGAATGGTTTTTATATTTTAAGTGGCTAGAAAAAAAACAAAAGGAATAATGTTTTGTGACACGTGAAAATTGTATGATCAAAATTTTCAGTGCCTACAAATAAAGTTTTATTATAATACCCACTTGTCTCTGTATTGTCTATGGCTGCTTTTATACTACACAGGCAGAACTGAATAGTTGTGAGACCACCATGGTCAGCACAGAAGTCAGACCCACAAAGCTGTGTACTGTATGGTTCCTTTTTTATGACGTCTGGAAACAGCACAACGATGCAGACAGAGAAGAGATCAGAGGTTGTCAAAGGTAAGGGAAGGGGAAGTGTCACTACAGAGGAGTGTGGCAGGACAAAATGCTTTGGGGGTGACGGAGCTGCTCTGTAGCTTGTCTGTCACTGGTGCACCTGTCAACACTCACAGATCTACGCAACGAATGGTGTAAATTTTACTATAATTAAGAAAACAAAAACAAAAACTGGTGCGTTTGGTTCCAAACCCCATGGCCACAGAGACTCAACAGAGCACAGCTTTCTGTCCTCTTCTGCTTTTCAGCTGGAAGCCACAGACTAACTGTAAATCTCTAGTCTCAATTTAGGTATCCCTGAATACCAAAGCTATGTCTTATTCAATAAAGACTGCTAGATTTACCTGCTTTGGGAGAAGGTCAGCCAAAGCCCTTGTAGACTTGACCAAGCACTCCACAGCTATTCCACACTGATGGGACCCCTCAGGGTTCCTCGAATCCTCATCTCTCTGCCGTGTATCATTGTGTTTGTGCTAAGTTTCTTCCGCGGAGCTTGGTGTCTCTTTTCCTCATGTTGCCTCTTCATAGCCTATATGTACTTCAGGGCCCAGAGGGACCTCACTGTCATGCTTCATTTGTTCTTCCTCATACTGAGTCGATCTACCACCAAGTTGTTATTTCTTCCTCTGAATACCTCTTGATCCTTTTCTCTTCATCTCCAGGCTAAGATCTTTACAGGCCGCCATCATCATCATCATCATCATCAATCCATTCTAGCAAACAGCCCAGACAATCTTCAAGTGCAAATCTCACTCTCCTGCTAACCTGTGAAATCTACTCCCAATGGCTTCCTACTGACCCAACTTCTTGAGAAGGCTTGCTGTCCTGCTCATCTCTTCAGCCTTATATTTCTCCACTAATCTCTGCAAAGTCTAGGGTTCAACCATCAAAATTCTTTCAGGCCCCTGAATGTCCTGTGTTTGCTGCCTTAGCATGTGCTGTTCCCTCTGCTGAGACTCTCTTCCTCTACCCTTTTACTTTCCTCTTTCACCCGGAATTCCTCCAGCAGTTCTGAGTAAAAAGCTCTCTAAGCTTTAAGCCGGGGTCCTTGAATGTCCCGAACAAGGTTATGCCCTTTCTTAATACCTCCCATCACATCTTTAATTCAGTTTCATAAATTATGGCTTTTACACTTTTCCTGGAATACTTTAAAGTAAATCCAAACAACTTATTATTTTACTTTAAAAACCTCAGAATTATTTATAACAGCCGCAACTTTGTTGTCCAGTTAACATAATAGCTTTACTAATATCGTGCACAGTGGTCTGTAATATTTTCTCCCAGCCTGTAGAATGTCTTTTCATCTTCTTCACATAGTTTTTCATAGAGAAGAAGTTTTGTTTTTTTAAATTTTGATTTTTTCTTCTTATGGATCATGCTTTTGGTGTTGAGTCTAAGAACTCTTTGGCTAGCCCTAGATCTCAAAGTTTTTCTTCTATTTCTTCTAGAACTTTTACAGTGTCACATTTAAAATTTAAGTTACGATCCATTTTGAGTTAATTTTTGTATAAAATGTGAGGTTTAGGTTAAGGTTCATTGTTTTGCCTATGAATGTCCAATTGTTCCAGAACCATTTGTTGAAAAGACTCTTCTTCCTCCATTGAATTGCCTCTGATATGAATCTTTGCAAAACTCAGTTGAGAATATATGTGTGGAGCTATTTCTGAATTCACTATTCTTTTTTTTCTTTTTTTTTTTAGGAACTACAGTTTATTCTTTCAACACGACAGAAACAGCAAACTATATAAATCTAATGTCTAATTTATACATATATTAATATGGGTGGAATAAGTTAACTTCCAAGTTAGAATCAACAGGCATTTGCTAGTCTCAACCTAGCTTGCTTTTAAATGAATATATTTTTAAAAATTTAAAAGGTAAACTTTAATTTTTGTATAATTTTGGGGGTTCCTCCTGGTCTAGCAATTCCTCCTACTGTAGGTTACTGATTATTTGAGCCAAACTTGTTAGGCTCAAGTTAATAAATGTGATGGAGCAATGATGTAAAGTATGTAGATGAAGTGATTGTTTTAGCAAATATTAAAGTGTATAGTACACTTTTCCTTCATTTTCTTCAAATTTTTTTCAAATTTTAAAAATTTTAATTATTATGGGTACATAATAGTTGTGTACCTTTATAGGGTATATACGATGTGTTGACATAGGCATACAATATGCAATGATCAAATAAGGGTAATTGGGGTACCCATCACCTCGGGCATTTATCATTTCTTTGTTTTAGGACCATTTCAATTCCACTCTTTCAGTTATTTTAAAATACACCCTAGCTCATTTTTGATTATAGTCACTTTGCTGTGCTATTAATTATAGCTCATTCTTTCTATCTAACCATATTTTTGCACCCATTAACCATTCCCGTTTTATCCCATACTCCCCACTTTCCTTCCCAGCCTCTAGTAACCATTATTCTACTCTGTCTCCATGAGATAAATTGTTTTTAATATTTCACTCCCACAAAGAGTGAAAACTTGTGAGATTTGTCTTTCTGTGCTTGGCCTATCTCACTTAACAGAATGTTCTCCAGTTACATGCATGTCATTGCAAATGGCAGAATTTCATTCTTTTTATGGTTATATAATATTCTATTGTCTATCTGTACCACAATTTCTTTATCTATTCATCCATTGATGGACACTTAGGTTGATTCTGTATCTTGGCTATTGTGAATAGTGCTGCAAAAACATGGGAGTGAAGATAACTTTTTGATATACTGAATTCCGTTCCTTTGAATATATACCTAGCAGTAGGATTGCTGGATCATATGGTAGTTCTCTTTTCAGTTTTTTGAGGAACCTCCATACTGTTTTCCATAGTGCTTGTACTAATTTACATTCCCACCGACAGTGTACCAGGGTTCCCCTTTCTCCACATCCTCACCAGCATTCGTTATTGCCTGTCTTTTGATAAAAGTTATTTGAACTGGGGTGAGATGATATCTCATTGTACTTTTGATTTCAATTTCTCTGATGACTAATGATGTTGAGCATTTTTTCATATACCTGTTGGCCATTTCTATGTCTTCTTTTGAGAAATGTCTATTCAGATCCTTTGCCCATTTTTAAATCAGATTATTTGATTTTTTTCCTATTGAGTTGTTGGAGCTCCTTATATATTTTACTTATTAATCTGCTGTCAAATGAGTAGTTTGCAAATATTTTCTCCCACTCTTTGAGTTATCTCTTTCCTTTGTTGATTGTTTCATTTTCTGTATGAAAACTTTTTAGCTTGTTGTGATCCCATTTGTCCAATTTGTCTTTGCTTGCCTGTGCTTTGGGGGTATTAGTCCAGAAGTCTTTGCCAAGACCAATGTCCTGAAGTGTTTCCCCAATGTTTTTTTTTTAGTAGTTTCATAGTTCCAGGTGTTAGATTTAAGTCTTTAATCATGACTCTCTATTCTATTCCTTGATCTATTTGTCTGTTTCTCCACCAGTACAACACAGTCTTCATTACTGTAGCTAAATAGTAATCCTTAATACTGGATAAAGTCATGCTTCAACACTTTAACCTTCTTCGTCAAGACTGCTTTAGCTATTTTAGGATCTGTGCCCCTCCATATAAATTTTAGAATAAGCTTTTCTACATCTAGAAACAAATCAAAATGAAACTAACAAACAAACAAAAAATTCTCACTGGGGTTTTGTTGGGAATTGCATTCAACCTATGTATCAACTGGGGGAGAATTGACTTCTTTACTTTATCGAGTCTTTCAATTTACGAACATGGTATGTTGTTCTGATTATTTAGGTATTCTTTGAATTTTTACATCAGCATTATACAATTTTCAGCATAAACATCTTGTACGTGTTTACTTTAGTGTATACCTAAGTGTTTCATTTTCTTGGAGTAATCGTAACTGGAGTTATGTTCATAAATTTGATTTCCACCAGTTCCTTATTATCATATAAAAATGTGATTGGTTTTTGTGGGATCATCTTGTATCCTGTAACCTTGTTGAACTTATTTAGTTCTGGGAGATTTCTGTATATTTCTTGGGATTTTACAGGCATCATTTACAATTAGAGATAGTTTTATTTCTTACTTTCCAGTATACATTCCTTTCTTTTCCTTGCCTTACTGCAGTGACTAGACTTTTCAGTATTATCTTGAGTAAGAGAGGTGAGAATGGACATCACTGCCTTGTTCCCGATCTCACTAGAAAAACATTTAGTTTTTAACCACTAAATGATACTATCTGCAGGATTTTTGAAGATGCTGTTTATCAAGTTGAGATAATTACCCTGAATTCCTAGTTTGGTGAGAGATTTTATCATGTGCGGGTATTGGATTTTATCAAATGCTTTTCCTGTGTAAATGGACACGATCATATGACTTTTCTTCTTTAGCTTGTTGATACAATGTGTTATACTGATTAATTTTCAAGTGTCAGAACAAACTTGAATTTCTGAAATAAATCTGATTTGAACCCATTTGGTCATGATATATAATTACTTTTATACTTCATAGAATTCAGTTTGCTAATATTTTAAAATCCGAAGCAGTTTTGCACTTCTGCCCTTTTCCTTGTTTGCACATGACATTTGTTTGTTCCAGAAAATCAGTCATTTGTGCTGTTGAATTGATTACATTATAGGTTAGGTTAATTGCATCTCTGTGGTGTCTTTTAACTTGTACTTCTATCCCCCACATTAGAGGGAATAAACCTTGATTAGAGTCTTGTTTAGAGTCAAGATTTGATTAAATCGAGTCAAGTTATTATTGATTTATTTTGGTTAATGAACATTCATAGTTGGTGCTGTGTACTTTCTATGGTATCAAATCAAAAGGCACGCAATTTTGGAGGGTATTTCCTTAGTAACATTAAAAGTGATCACTAGGTTCATGCGTTATTTCTTTTCTAACCTAGATCAATTAATTTGGAATCTCTGGTAAAATCTACAATTTCATTTTTCACATATTTGCATCAAATTTGCATCACACTGCAATATAGTTACCATATAGACAATAACTGAGATGGTTTGACAAAAAATTGAGGAGCTGACATGACAGATATTGAAGTTAAATAAGAAGGAATATTTCAGTGAGAGGGATTTTTTTAAAGTGGTCAGTTCACTAATGAATATTATCTTGTTAGGCCATTTATGCTTCTCAATTCTATGTCATATCTATAAGGAATCTGATATTGACTACTTCAGTATTAAGAAAGCATCCTATGCCTCCAGTAAGCTATCTCCCATAAACTTTTGCTGTGATTTATCTTTCTAAATGAAAATATAGTGGAGGGCAACAGCAATAAATGTAGCCATCCCTTGCATTACATGTAAACTTATAAGTCTCTCTCCTAAGTAAATATGAAAACTAAAATATTGGCTATTGAATAATATAACAAATATCTTAAAAAACAAAACCCTATTTCACACAGTCTTCCCCAGCTATCACAGTGCTCTTCAATCTTTCCTTTATCTGAATCCAAAGGCTAAGAATCATCCTCAGAGACACCTTGCTTATTTCTTCCTTACCCAAGTCCAGTAGAGTTTATCTTGCACATACTGATCACAAATATCAATTCATCTCTTTTCCTACTGCCTTTCCTCTACACCTCTTAATTAGGCTTCCTTTTCCCTGACCTCTTCACCTCCAAGGAATCGTATGATTCTGCCTAACATACAAATCTGGTCATCCTGTCAACCCAGGAATTTAATACTACCTGGAAATTAAAGCTCAAATTCCACACAATGGCACGGAAGACCTTCTGTCATCTAATTTCTACCCACTCTCCTTTGTATACAATTTACTCAAATAAAACTATTCCTCGGAATCCATATGACTTTTTATGTCTGTGTCTTTGTCTTAAAAAGGACTACTGTCTAGAGTACCATCTCCAAAGATCTAAAGCAGCATCAATATTCAAAGTTTTTAATGACCTATATAACATGGGCACCAACAAATTAGACTATCAGCCAGTAAATCCCACTGGTGGGGGCCAGCAGAAGAGCAGTCCTGCTTCAAAGCCTTAGTATTCTTTAGGAAGCTATTTATCGGGCCTCTTCCTTCACGATATTGGTTCCCCAGACACCCATAACCCTATATAGACATTAAAGTAAGGATCACATCACTTCCTTTTCAATACTTATGACATATGTCATTTCCTTTTCTAGTCTGTAAATTTTCTGAGGATAAAAGCTCTCAGTCATCTTAGATCCCCTTATTATCCTTAGGATAAAGCCTGTCCTCCCTTTACTTAAGAAAGACCTCCATGCTTTTGAAATTCAGGCACAATCAACAACTCCAACATGAAACCTCTCATATCCTTCCATGCCTTGTTAATCTCATTCTACTCTGTCCTTCCATAATTTCTTCAAATTATTCCTTGTAGATCAGTCAATCTTTCCTGTTAAACTATCAATCAATTAAGGACATGGAACATGTCTTTATGACCCTCATATTTAGCACAGTAACTGGCACTTAGGACTTGCTCAATAAAGGATTATTAATTTAAATAAATCAAATGAGCATCAAATGAGCTCAATAATCACTGGTTCAATGAAGATCTATAACAACTCTGATCCATTAAGTGTTTGGTTTCTACAAAGTCTACACTTTGCGAATTTGTATTTTGTGTATGCGTCTTTTCTGAAATAAGTGTAGAAACCTCATGAGTATGTGACAACTCCTTTTGGTTTCTTCCACAGAGCTTATTATCTATGAATATCTGCAAATGGCTAATAGAGAATTTCAATATGAATAGACGTGAATTTCTGTTAGTAAGTAAAAGTGGAAGATTAAAAGCTGGCTATGTAAGCGATAGAAATCCTGGCAACTGGCAGAAAAAGTGAAGTACACCTGCCCTGGCCTCCTGCTGTTAGAATCCATGGTTCTTTCTCTCATTATGATGCCCACTCGCTTCCTGAATGCCACTATGAGGAACTAATTGGTTTTCTGGATTCTAGATTTCCTACACAAGATGTCAAATGAGTTTGCACCTCATGCAGACATCTCTCACAGCAGGAACAAGACTATCTTAGAAACTTTACAAGTTTCCAGTTTAACACTGTTCTGCCTGGTTTCCTGGTCAATCATTTAAGGAAACCTGAAAAACATGTCTTCTATTATTGTTCTTTTGTTCCCAGGTCAACATCTCCTGGAGAACCAACATGTCTTATTCAAACCCTTCACTTTTTCTCTAAGGAAATGACAATGTTGTCTAAATAGTCTTCTATCTGGTCCACCAGCAGCTTTAAATCAATTCATATTACACAACTGTTGAATTTAAAAACAAAACCCGCAAGGAAAAGAAATGGTGGTTTCTAGCCAAGAGTATATGTACCAGATTTTACTGTTTCTGTTATGTTTAATGTAGTCAAAATTTGTAAACAGACATTCCCTAAACCGTTTGACAATATCAGTTGCTTATTAAACTTAGCTGGGCCTTAAATGCTTTCCATAGTTCTGTTTCCCTAGAGTGAAAAAAATCTATGCAGTAGTTAAAACATGAACATTAGAATGAAAAATACTAGACTTTGGAAGATGGCTCTCCTCTTGTAAGGTATTTAACCTCATAGAGTTGTTATGGAGAAAGATCACGATGCAAAGGGTTTTATTAGTACTGTGTTTGGTCCATAATAATTGTCAACAAATATAATTTACCACTACCATATCTTAAAAATACATATAAAAAATCATAAAATCTGCTTTTATCAAGCAACCCTTAACAATTCTCAAATGAATGTACTATTTATTGGTCCCCACATAAACTTGGTTATGGAACCCAAATTAATGTATTCTGACTTCTTCTTTGCTAAAATACGTGATGGTATATACAGATAAAAGTGCAGGAATGTAGAACAATAATGCTCAGGCATGAGATGGACAGATGGATTTAAATGAAAGAATGACAGTGGAAGGATATGCTTATAGCTTAAAATCCAGCTGCCAAAGCCCAAGGTACTTACACCCCAGTCCAGAGGAGGTGAACACAAAACATTTAATGAAGAGCTACTAGACCCAGAGGACAGTATATGAAAAGTGACTACTCAAAAAAAAAAATTATATACTATTTATATTACACACTGTTGAATCTGAAAATAATACCCACAGGGAAAAGAAATGGTGGTTTCTAGTCAAAAGTATATGCACTTGGTTTTACTGTTTCTATTACATTTGAATCTATAGAAATTTATAAATAAATATTCCCTAAGAACCTTTTGAGGATGTCAGTTTCCTATTAAAATGAACTGGATATTAACTTAGAAAAGTGACTGAATATGGGAGACCCTGACTAACTGTTAGCTAGCTTCCAAAATCATTTTTCCCCAGGCATTGTATTCCATTCTAGAGATACAAAGAATATTAAATGATCCAACACAGAGTACCAAGAATTGTGCATGTGGGAGAAACAAACAAACTAAAATATCCTTACCATCATTATGAACACTCAGAAGTCAGTTAAGGGGTACAGGGATTTGTACACAATTTAAAGAAAAAAAAATACAAAAACAAAAAACTTAGAGAGTAAAAAGTTTTAACAGAAAAAAATGAAAACAACTGGAATACAGCCTTCAATTAACCAACCAGCACTGCAATGATTTTTCCCTGCTGGTGCTCTAAAAGGAAGAATCTAGAAAGCACTGTAAAACAGTGATTGTTTAGAAAGGCATTATATTTCTTCCTATATCTGTCCAGAAGCCATCTTTGTGTGCAAAAAAATATATACATATAATTCTTTGTCTGAGAAAAAGGTTATGGTAGAACATACGTCTTGGCCTTTGCAGAATTCCTCTTTCTTATAGTAGCACCTTTACTTTATTTTCAGAACACTTCCTTTCCCCTCTTCACCAGTGCATGAGGACCAAGTAAGGTTTGACCAATTGATGTGTTCTACCCATCTGTTCTGAGGGCTGGTTCAGGGATGGGTAGGTTTCCTATTCCAGTGGGTAAGGCTTACACTTGGGATTCATGTCTGAACCCTGAAGGAGAAGCAAGATCCTGTCTCCTGAGATAGCTAAGCGTGGGATGCGGACTAACATTCTGCATGCAGGAGATGGAGGCTACTCCAGAGAGAGGCCGACAGAGAAGAAAGCAGAGATGGAAAGACACCAAGGTTCGGAAGCATCATTTGAACCCCTAGATCCATCCAGGACTATAGCCAATATACCTGGGAATTTTCAGCCACAGGAGCCAAAAATTCTCTTTAAAGATTAAGCCAGTTCTGGTTTGAGTTTCTCTCATGTGTCCCTGAAAGAGTCCAAACTGAAACAAGTAAAGCCTGAGAAGACACAGAGAGATGCTTCCAGCAGGAGAGAAATATGGAGAAAATAAATAAGTCTGGTGAGAGGGCAAGTGAGTCACAACAGAAGCAGAGGAAAGTTAGGTGGAAGTAACAGATGAAGAGGGAAGATAAACATGTTAAGTAGAGTAATATTAGTCTTACTGGACACTGAATTATTTGCACAGGGACTCGGGGCCTATTGGAGACAAGAGGATTTTGAACTGCTGATACCATTGAAATGTGGTGTTAGAAAAAGCATGAATAAAATATCAATAACAAAGATGTTCATAGTCAAGAAAGGAAGAAAAATATGATGATGAAATTTAGATCATTCCCAAAATATGATGCTGAAACTACTATCATGCATTGGGAGACATAATTGTTTAATATTTGGTGGTAGGAAAAAACTGGACTATATAATTATATGTCTTATCACTAACACCTATTCTAATGAAGGCTTCAAGCCAGATGAGTTGTCCTGAAGAAAAATTTATCTAAAGATCCTAAGTTGAATGAGACATTTTATTAATAAGTTGTCTACTGGAAAACCTGGAGCTAAATGTAGATTTTTAGAAAAGATGCTCAGTGAATGCATTAAAACAAATTTAATAATTTGAGAAGGCACTTATCATATAAAAATTTTAACTTGGTCAAGAAGTTATAATCAAGATATAAGGAATAAAAAAGATATGTAAAAGAAATGAGTATATATATTGACTATAAATCATTATATATTAGTGTCCTTGAGTACAAAGAAATAAAAATTTAGTGGTAAAGTGACAGCCGGCACTTTTAATCACAGTCTGTACAAATAAAGAAGAAAAATTGATTAGTGTTCACTACAGGAGATTTTTATTAATAACTCTACCAAATTAAATAACCAAGTGATGAAATATTCCATTTTCTAAAACCTTATCTTTTGGGATTTTGATATTAAAGTTCTGAAGTATAATTTATAGCAAACAGAATGTTTTAAAAAAAGAAGTACTATACTCTGGGGTAGTATATTCTTCCCTTTATCACAGAAGAATTAGGGTAGACAATTCACAAAAGAAAAAAAATTGATATTGGATGTCTTTTGCAAATTAAATTATCCCAAAATTGACTAACAAATAAGAGATACCTTGCCATATACAGAATTATGAAAAGAGGTAGAGTGAAATATTATACTCTTATCAAAGCTATTTTGATTTTTAAAGCTACAGCTGAAAATCTAACAATAATGTGGCAGGGGGAGAGAAAGAAAAAAAATCATCCAAAAGAGATCATTACTCAGAAAATTACAGGGTATCAGGTATGATTTTGAAGACATTTTCCAACATTTGCAAAATAGAATCACAGCAGTATAATGGATGAGCATTAAGCCAGGACTCAATTAAATATATGCTCACATAGAAGAAGAAATTACAGAATATTTTTAGCATGCTACAGCAGGAGAACACAACAGCCTAAAAATTATGGTACACAATACACTATAAAACATCACACACATATAATAGTGCTTTATTTGAAATTAAAGGGTTGGGTTCAATTCTAGCCTTTTCACAAGCTATTTGGTTTTAACTTTATATAATATATACCACCCAAGCAGCTGCTACCTTTGCCATGCAACATTTTCTTTCACAGACAAGCCGTAACAGTTCTGTTATGGACAAGAAATTGCTTTTAGAGTTCTTAAGAAGTGATAAAAAAAAAAAAATCCCAACAGAACAGCAATAAAGGAACACTCCTACAGTGACCAAAGAAGGAAGTAAAACAAAACATCAGGCACATGATTTCTAAACAAGAATTTTTCTGATTTGAGAAATAAAACCGATCTATCCTGAGAAGCATTCGATCTACTTCTACTGTAATGGCATTATATTGGAACAGAAGAAAATGCATACGGAATACTTCCAGTTAATCAAAGGGCCAAATGGGCTAATGATGTTGCCAGCCTCAGGAAATTTCCAAGTCTCTGGGATACTGGACTCTAATAAAAATGGATTTCACAGGACTTAGGTTTTATATAATTGCACTCAATTTGAAAGAAATCAGAATTAGCTTCACAAAAAGCTAAGCAACATTTTCCTTTGATCCCTGCAATGATACATACAACATATTTTGCATTCAAAAACAACATTTAAAGGAAGTTAAAATAAAATGCTATTGATATCTCAAGCAAAATCTGGAGTCTAGAAGTTTGCTATGACTGATAACTGACAGAAAAGGTAAGGAAGTCAGCCAAGGCCACATACCAAAGAAGATCTAAATTTCTTTTATGTAGTGGAATAAAAAATGAAATGTACACATCATTATATGATCAGAAATCTTTCAGATGCTTAGACCGCAGGCTTATTATGAATAGTACTGAAGAGTCTAACTTACTGAATTACATATCCAGTAATTGGCGATATTGACAGAGAAGGCCCCATTCTAATACCAACGTTCCTGAGGTAAATGCCTTATTTGAATTCATAGAATTAACTGATTAAATTGTTACGGATGGTATCAGCTAAAACCATTTAGATAAAACAAAACCACAGCTGACAACAAAGCAAAAAAGAAAAACAAAAAAACACTAAGCCATCAACTGGATTTCCATGAATGCTACTGCAGTTCAACATAAGAATAAGGAGGTTTCTAGACTCTCTAGAGTAACAACTCTGTGGTTATAGCAAACAAGTGCCACTTCTAATGATCAACATCTATAGACACAAGAGGGATGAGTCTCCTTCAGATGACAGATTTTGGAGGAGTTTAAACACTACTTTCCAAAATGAATTACATCGTCTTACAGAAATAGAGTTTCAAGCCTGTCATTTAGTTGTTAGTTTCAACAAGTACTGCCTGAAAGGGAAAAAAGCACTAGGATTCTAAAGGCCATTGTTGGACTGTGATATCTGGCAAATTCTTAATAAAAAATAAGAAAATATAATATTCCATCTAAAGCTTTCATTTATTTCAAAATCCAGAAACAATTTAAATTAGCTCCATTCTGTTCAGTATAACTTCTAATCTTTGAATCACAGAATGGTAAAATAGAAGAGTATTTGAGATAATGGGCCTGATCCTTCTTTACAAATAGACACTGAGGCCCGGAGAGGCCTTGAACCAAGGTCTTCAACTTCTAATCTTTGGTTCCTTCTGCTCTAAGACATTGATGTGATTAGTATTCATTTTAACCCTGCTAGATGACTCTCAAATTGAAGACACATCTTGTCAGTCTACTAATTACAAAAGTCTCCTAATAACTGACTACAGAGATTTAGAGAGGTGACTCAAAACTCATCTGATCCACAGAATGGTAGGAAACATTTGCATGTATCTGACAAGGGACTTGTATCTAGAGTACAAAAAGAATTCTTGCAACTCAATAATAAAAAGAGAAATAACCCAATTAAAAGACGGGCAAAGGATCTGAATAGACATTTCTCCAAAGCAGATATACAAATAACCAATAAGCACAGGAAAACATGCTCACAGCATTAGTCATCAGGGAGATGCAAATCAAAACCACAATATGATACCACTTCACCAAAAGACAAATAACAAATGTTGGCAATTATGTGGAAAAGTTGGAACCTTCCAACACATTGGCAGGAATGCAGTGACTTTGGCAGTTCCTCAAACAGTTATATATACAGTTACCATATAACCTAGCAATTCCACTCTTAGGTATATAACCAACAGAAATAAAAAAAAAAAAACATGCCACATAAATACTTGTAAACAATGTTTACAGCAGCATTATTTATAATAGTCAAAAAGTGAAAACAACTCTAATGACCATCAACTAATGAATGGATAAATAGCACACGTGGTATGAAGTACTAATACATGCTACAACATAGATGTCTCAAAAACATCATGCTAAGAGAAAGAAGCCAACTATAAAAGCCCACATACTACATGTTCTCATTTATATGAAATGTCCAGAATAGGCAAATCCATAGAGACACAAAGTAGACTAGGGGGTTTCAGGGTCTATAGTGAGGGACTTAAGGTAAATGGAAAGTGACTGTTAATGGGCCCTGAGTTTCTCTGGAGGAATGATGACAATGTTCTAAAATTAATTCTGATGATGGCTGCACAACTCTAAAAATTTACTAGAAACCTCTGAATTGTACACTCTAAATGGGGAATTAGATGGATGTGAATTATATCTCCAAAGTTGTTATAAAAAATGTATTCTGAACCTGTCTTCCCCTGTTCCAGTTTACCACATCCCCAGCTAATAGCAGGATTGTTATTGGAATGTGTAGTGCCTATGTGGGAATTATAAACAGCTGGCTCCTCTGGGCAGGACAGTTAGAAAGTCATCTCTTCCCCTGTGATGTCACCGTCAGACCTAGGCCAGGAGACCTCACTGAAGAAAGGAGCCTTGGGTGGGCAGAGCATGTCTGTCCTACACAAACATGCGTGATAGTGGCTGATTAATCACCCAGGTAGAAGACAGACTTGTCAGGTTAGTTGTAGAGGATGTCATCACATCAATGTGCTTAATAACAAACACACGATCTGCATAAATCAGTCACCCCCACGGTCCCCCCACCATCCCTGCCCAATATCCTGGTCTTCTAATGTTGTCTATCTTGGTGAATGGCATTACCATCCATCCAACTCTAGTAGAAAAATATTCCATAGTCTCCACATCCAATCCATTCCAAGTTCTATCATTTTTATCTCAAGATTTCTAAATCCAGTTTTCCCCATAACAATCATCAACTGTATAAACAAAGACAATCATTTCCTAGTTTCCTCTTGGTCTCCTTTTCATTACTGATCCCCTCTAGTCTCATGGCCAAAGAGCAGCCAGTTATCTTTATAAATAAAATTGTATCACCTGTATATTGGCCTCAAAACTGCTAGGAATAAGATGGCTTAAGTGAACTTGATCTTTCTAGCTGTGACTACTTCTGCGAACTCACTTCATGCCATTCTCACCTGCACTGGTGACACTGAAATGAACTTGATTCAAGTCTAGATCACTCTGAGTATTTTCTCACCTCACTTTTTATCTTTAAGGCTGAAGAATGAAGATTGAATTTTAGAATTTTAACTACCAAAGATAGATTACGGGGAAAGAACAAGCTAGTGTTTTCCTTTATAAAATCTGTCACAGTTTGTATATATGTGTGTATTAATCTGATGACATTCTATTCCCCACTAGCCCGTAAGTTCCTAGATGCCCAGGCTTTTCGAAGTGCCTGATACACAAAAATACTCAATACACCCTCACTGAATAAATAAATGAACGCTAGCCTTGGAGTCTCTGTAATCTCTTTTGGTTACTCACTCTTCCCACTATAGCTCCACAGTGAAAATG